>JAUELO010234379.1:0-15809 GCA_032357855.1 Amphibolips quercusostensackenii | reverse complement strand
GCGTCTAAAGAGCAACCAACAAGTTTTCCTAATTACAATCCAAGCTTTTTTTAATCAAAGTATGTTAATTGCATAACACTTCATCTGTCGTATCAGGTGACTTAAATGTGTTAGTGAATTGTTCCACAGGTCCCAATTCGCCAACTTAGCGAATAACTGAAGGACTTTGTTTCATTTTTAAAGCATCTTATAAAAAATATGAACTTAAACCGAATTTTTTTCTATTTCTATTTGTTTTCCGCGCTGTCTCAATTGCCGGTGTTTCATGAAATTCGAACTTGAAAAAACGTATTTATCTCTTTCTTGTTGCAGAGTCAAGTTCACATTTTTAATGTTTGCCTGATAGCGACCCTATTTCTTATGTTCCTCGCTCCGGGCCTTCTTCTCCTTCTTCTTCTGAGAGACATAATTTAACTGAGAGGTATCCTTTTTCTGCCGATCCTTCTCTCCGGGTCAGGACCAGATCCTCTCCTGCGACGTCCTCGTCTTTCCCTGACATGTTCACGTCTCCTCCTGACAGGTCTACGTCTTTTCCTGCCAGGTATACGTTTCCTCTTTTCAGGTACACAGCTCCACCTACAAAGCTTTCTTCTCCTGACGAACTTGGATGTGGACTTGAGCAACTTCAATTTATTCGGCTTCTTTCCTGTGAGAATTTGCACCAGATATTTGAATTACGCAGATACACTCTTTTTGCAATATATTCACGTATTAAGGAAGTTACAAGACATATAAAAATAAACATATCAACCCGTATAGTTACTGCAATGAACCCAGAAAAAAGTAAAGAAACTCCAGTAGGTGCCTACAGCACAATTAGCAAGTGTTATCAAGTTAGACATTCACACTAATTGCAAGCCGTGATCTCTCACACTATTCATTTTAAAAAAATCTAAATCTAAAAAATAATGTTTGCGAGGTAATTATATTGAAAGTTGATGTGTTATGGTTCTCGATGTTTTAATCTTTTGTCAATGTCCCTAGTTTATAGACACCGCATGCTCTTCAAACATGTAAAATTGATTTGAAAGTGTCATTCAACATTGAAAACTGATTTAAAAAATTAGATTAATTGCAAACTGTGCGTTTCAATATGGCTTTTGTTCTACAGAAAACGTTCTTTTCATTTTTTTTTTTGCAAATATAATGTAGTTGATTAGAAAATGTTTTTTCAAATTGAAGATCAAATAAAAATCACTATAACAAAGTTAGGTAAATTTAAAACTTTGCGTTTCTTAGAAATTATTGCTTTGCATTAACTGTTCTTTTTATTAGGCATGTTTAAGCATTTTCATGTGAAATGTTCTGTATTACTGATTATTTTAATGTAGTTATTCAACGTCTGGATGAAATAAAAAATTCTGATCTTCTTTTAAAAATTAGTAAAATTTAAATCTTTTTTACAAAAAATATATATTTATCTGCACAAAAAAAACCGCTTTTTAAAAACCAAATGCAAGAATTTTTTTACAATTTATTTTATTTCTCTATTAGAAGATCTTACTGAGTTGAAACACCTTTTTTGCCTGCAATATGACTTTTTGATTTTAAATTATTTTTGGCTTGACAAAAAACTGTTCTCGGTTGCAAATTTTGTAGAAAATTTTTATTTTCTAGTCAAAAATTCCACTTTCTTGTAGAAAATTTTTTTTTTGCCTTGCAATCACAAAAATTTTATTAAATTTGTCTTTTTTGGCTTTATTTATTAAATAATTTCTTGAGCATTTTGCTGCTTATAGATTTTCTACAAGTCTTCTTATCACTCACTGTTTTACTTTGTGCTAATATCATCACACGTGTTAAATAAGAAGGTGGCAATTTCGAAAATTGCAGTCACGGATTCCGTTGACACACTGCCTTCTGCGTATTTGTCCCTTTTCTTCAAACATTTTTAGTTGTTTTCCATGGATTTACTTTCGAACCGTTAGTGTTTTGGGGTCAAATTGCGTTTAGTTGAGAATCGTTTATTTCTTGCGGCCTTGTCATTAGAGTTTTATATTTATTTCATTCCTTTTTGTACAAATTCTCACCTTCTGTTTCAAGGTTGGACTGCACAGCCACGTGACAGTAAGTGTCGACAGTTTTATACTGCTTATTTACTTCAGGCATGGTTGACGTTATAGTCTTTACAGGGCTTAAAGGTGATTAATCAACGTGAAAATCAGTTGTACTCCACGGTCTTCTAGAGACATTTTCTTATATAAAAGGGTATAACTTGATGTATTTTGAGAACGTGTCTTACATGACTAACAAATATTCATAGCCAAATTACATTTTTGTGAAAGGGTCAAAAAGATCTATTGAAATAAGTTTAAGAGGTTCTTGTCAAAGGATGGGTTCTTGTAGAGCTTGTAATGCCTGCATGAATATTTTATTTCTTCAACTAAAGTCACAGAATACTTTCGAAGTATTTGCTTATAATGTTACTCATCAATAAATTATAAAAGAGATATAATTAAATAATAGGAAAAAATGTTATGTTACTTAAACACTATAATCGAATTTTCCAGGGAATGGTTAAACTTTAAATAAGAATTTTGAATTTTTAACCATGCAACTAAATTTTTTACTAATAAAGATGAATTTTCTATTAAGAAGATTAATTTTTCACTTAAAAAAAAGGAATCTTCAACGAAATAGTTAAATTTTTAAGATAAAAAATCTAATTTTTTAAAAAACAGTGCACCTTCACAGCAAAAAAGTAGAACTTTAATTAAAAAGTAAATTTTTCTTTAAAACACGTAAATATAAATACAAATAGTTTAATTTTTTGCAAAAAGTGTATGTTTTCAAACAAAAATGGATTCTTTAAATTTGCGGCCTCAAACAAAGTAGTTGATTTTTCAGCTAGAAAAGTGTAATTATAAACGAAATAATTACTTCTTCATGGCTAAACTTTTGAAAAGTTTCTACGGGAAAATTTTCTTTTTTCCTCTGATTTGCTTCACAATACCTGCGAGGTATCCGTCTCTTGGCAATTCTTCTTTTCGCGCTAGTACTAGGTCTCCTCCTACTGAGCCACTATTTAATGCTGATACTACGTCTTATCGTGCTAGGTTCACGCCTACTCTTTACAGGTCCACGTCTTCTCTTGGCATGTACAGGTCTACTATGGCCAGGTGCACGTCTCCTCCTTCCAGGTCTACATTCACTTTTGTTCGATGCACGTTTCCTACTTCCACGTCCACGCTACCCCAAGTCGAATAATGGTATTTCTTGTGAGTTTATTTGTTGGTACGCTGCAAAAATCACCATTGCTTTGAGCATGCCTCCTATATTGTGCTCTATTTTCATTGACACTAAGTTTCTCGGAATTAACGTTGATAATCATTGATAAAAACCTTTATAATTGTCAAACGTCTGCCCAACATAGCAGACGATCCTTTAGCATGTAAAAACTTTTTTAGTTTATATGTACACTGAAAGAGGGATATCTAGTGTTCATTTCAACCTGAAGTTGTCTCTTTTACCTTTTCCAAAAAGATCTGGAGCTCTGTCATTGAATGTAGCGTTGTCTTTAAAGAGAATCTTCATATTCATCCTCTTTAACATATAGTGAGGCCTGCAGCTGATCTTTTTAGACACTTAACCACTCCTAGTTTTGCACTTAATACAACTTATTTAACTTTACGGCTCGTCTTGGCATCAATAAACTTCTGTCCTCTTATTTTCTTGGTTGAGTTTTGGACTGCTAACCTTTTGAGTACTGCTCTTGGTTCCACAGCTACACCAGGAATCCAAGTCAGCAGCTTTGCTTGCCTTGGGAGGTTTTTGCTGTCAATCAATTTTATCTTAGCTCTTACTTGAAGTTGTAATCTACCAACAGCTTTATTGAACCAAGTTCGGGACACTTTGTCCGATTAGATGACGACAAAATTATCATTTTCAAAGTGACAATACTTTAGCCTTATGATAACTTTTCCAAGCTGCACCTAACAATTTTTTTCTCTGAGGCTGCTTTAATTGTCTTGGCCTGATCCAATCAACAGTTTCTGCAAAAAACTAGCTTTAGTTGTTTGGAACCCTTGAATAACTATGGACACTTTGAGGTGAGATTGAAGAGCCTGGTTATAAGAGACTGTCTACTTAATGCGTCCGATTAATTCAAAAATTAGCGTCTTAACCTTCACCTAGCAGCTGCGGAAAATCTAGTTTGTCGTGGCTTTTCTGTTTGTTTTAAACTCTCGACATAAGTATCGCTAGGTTTACTTTCAGATGATTCTTACTTATAGACTCCGAAGTATTTTATTAGGCTGCTTGGGAATATCTATCTTTACAGCGTAATATCGAAGGGCATGTTGTCGACTCTCCCCAAGTGTTTTGTTTTCAATTAAATCATTTTATTGTCTAAACATAAAATATATCTGACTAAAATACAGTGACGTTACACTGTTAACTAAATTCTTTATTTTTCGATGGGCGTGTGTGAAGTCATGAGTGCTTTACGGCTTCTATTGATTCAAAAGACGCGTGTTATTTAATTTCAGTTAAGAAATGTAATAAAATATTGTTGAGATTTAATTCCGAAAGTATTTTATACGAATACACTTGTGTGCCTTTTGGTACTTAATGGAGCTTCATACACTTTTACTAAGTCAATCAGGCCCTAAATCAAGCATTTAAAAAAGGATATTCATTGGATATATCTGGATGATATTATACTTTTTGAAAATTTGTAAGCTACATATTTAGAAAATGTCCAAGAGACGTGTCGATTAATCGAAAGCTTAGAATTTATAGTTTACGAGCAGAAAAGTCAATTAGTACCATTCAAAAGATGCAGGGTCCTTAAATTAATTTATTATTCTATAAAAATGCCTATGGAACTTTCAGCAGGAAAGAAAGAAAAGGCCAAAAAAATCAAAATATTTAAAAAAATGAGCAGTTGCATGATTCGAGAGTTTTCGTAGTTGATAGGTACATAAGGGTCATATTGTACAATATAGAGCCTTGAAATATAGTTTGGTGTACATGAAAACTTTTTAGAAAGAAAACTTTTTAGCGCTCAAGGCCAATGCTGGTGATTTTAAAAAGCGCGTGATATACTGTAGTGTTTTACGAGAAGACTTTGTATTTTAGTTTTTATTTTAATTGCTATTCTAATTAGTAGAAATCACATTTTGATAAAGCAATGTGTCATATTGTGCATTTAAAACCAGTAATCGACAGTTTTTAATACGTATCGCACCCTGGATAAGGTGTATATTGTAACAACCAGAGGACGCTTGGTCATGGGAATGAGGATGAACGTAACGGTCACATCAATTATCTAGAATTATATCAGCCTTCCTCAGTCTTAAATATTTTGCGGGCGATCTTAAGAACTGTGATGTATTATTGAGGATTAATAATACAACTGCCGTCACCCAAATGAACAAAATAGATGGCTTTTAATATTTTGAATTTAGATGTCTCAAAGCAGAGACGTTGTAACCCTTATTATCCTCTGCCTTTAAAATTGCAGTAAACAATTCCAGCTTGCCAACCATAGACTTATTTGCAAAAAGAACAAATGCGAAATGCAAATGTTATGTTTTTTGGGTAAAAGACCATAGGTCGATGACGATCAATGCATTCACTTTTGATTAAAATGATTACTTTTTTTATGCTTTTCTATGATTCGCAATAATTTTACACGGATTATGAAAAAAAAGTTGAACGTTTAAGAGGTATCGCTGTTGTACTACACTAGCCAGCTTAGGCCTGGTATCCCGTCTATGTGACCATGTTAAATTTTAAACCAATTTATTTTAAGCCAAACTTCAAAGTTTTACGTTTTGCAGTAGCCAGCCACATGCACTTTAGAAGAGAACTATCCTAGTTACAGGCACACTGTCCAGGAGGCAATAAAAAAGAGAAAAGTACCTGATGAAGCAGTGATTATTATGTTGTCTTCATTATCAAATTCTTTCATTAAACAATAGGACTGCTGTTAAAAAAATCGTAGCGTTTACGACGTCAGAATAACGTTGTTACGTATAAATTTGATGTATGCTATGTTTCTAATTATCTTACAAAAGAATTCCAAAAAAGGTTTTTCCTATGGCACATTCAACAGCTTTCAATCAGCACCTGCCTTATAACGTGAACGAGAATTGGGCGTAGATCTTTGAATAAAAAGGCTGTTTACAGGTATTGCTAAGTTAAGACCTGAAAATCCTGAATATGAGGCAACGTGGGATCCGCATCTTGTTTAAAATCACGTGAATGAATGAGGACATAATACAAAACTTTTATTAAAAAGACTTACTTTAAAACTGGTCACACTGCTGGCTTTAGTGACAGCGCAGCACATGCAAATGCTTATTCTAAATGTGATAAGAAATATTAAAAGAAATGATGATTTAATTGAAATCAAGATTGCAGACAGGACTAAAACTTTCAAATTTAGTAAGACGAAGACAATTATGAGCATTACTTATTTTAATGACGATAATACAATTTCTTCGTATGCAGCACCGAATGAATGTTTAAACAGGGCCAAAGATTTATGAGTTACTCAAACACAGATATTCATAACTTTTAAGAAACCTTACAATAGTTTCTCCACTCAGACACTGAGTTGCTGGACAAATAAAACACTTTAGGATCGTGGAGTAGATACCGCTATTTTTCATGCCTACAGTATTCTTTATGCATCAAAGTCTGTAGCTAAAAGAAGTGAGATTAGTATTAAGATTATTGAAAAAACTGCAGGCTAGATAAAAAAGTCAGCAACTTTTGCGAGGTATTACGACCGTTGTATTGTAAAAGTCGAAGAAACATTTTAAAAAACTGTCTTAAAGAGATCACTTAAGTAATATGCTATATATTACCTTAGAACTATTCTTAAAAATGAAAAAGGATTCATGCTATTACACTTTAATAATTCAACGAACTTACCTGTAAGTGAAGTTCTATTGTAATTTTATAGACCGCCTCTTCCGAAAAGATCAATCCCAATAATTATAGATAATTCCCTCAGCTTATATTTCTGAATATGAACTTAAGAAACACCTCTAATGTCATTGCCGTATTTTAAAAATTAAAGTAGCAGACTGTAAAAAGGGACTTACACGGAAAATATTGGGCTTCCAAGATTATGGCGAAATCAAAACATCGTAAAAGCTTTACATTCTAGTCCCTTCAGAAAAAGAGATTTATACAATTATAATAAATGTTCTTCTACTAGTACTACTTATATTAAAAGGCTGTGGATTCTGCGCTCTTAACTCACACCTAAGCAATGCAACTTTTCGTTCATTACCCAAGGAGCAAACAGTTTCGCCCGGCTGCAGGCTTATTGTTGTAACCCACTGGTTACAGCTGCACCTCTAATAAATAAATATGAATAATGCAATATTTACACGGTAGATACCTCAAAGTCTTTGATTTCCAGTTTACCTGCCCTTTGGCCCTTGACTATGTTGGCGTTGAAGGTTACTTTCTTGATAGAGTTCATGCCCTATAGCAATCGCAATCGTCCTTATTTACTGATGGTTCCCAGTTTCGAAACTTTTCGTATTTCGTGACTTCTACCTGCTTTATTTTTAGCTTCCAAGACTTATTGCCCTCTATTAATACGCACTCTCACCTCAGGTCAGTCAGGGTGATCGGTTGCTTCGCTGGCGTTTTCTGCTTGGTTACTTTCGCTGTCTTGACAGACTCTTCACTTAAATTTTTTTGTGCCTTTACAGCGACCTTGGAATTTTGTTGATGTATCAACTAATCGGTCGTAAGTTTTTTTCTTAAAAAATCTTTTCCACATGATTGTTATAACGGCTCTTTAGCACTCCTGCAAAATTTCCTGTTCTGTGGAGCTTTTCGTCTTTGGTGTGTCGATACATAGGCCTTGCGCTGTCAAGAATTTCAGTGGTAGACTCCGTTGACATGTTCCCTTCTGTGAATTCGTCGCTTCTTTGCGGACTTTTTCGGTTTTCCTCCATGGATTCACTTTAAAACCGTTAGTGGTTTGGGGTCGAATTGCTTTCCTTTACAAGTCGTTTATTTTTCACGGCATCGTCTGCATAGGTTGATATTTATTTTCGTCCTTCTTGCATAAATCTTTTTCTGTTTCCAGCTTGAACTGCACGGCCACGTAACAATAAGTGTCGTGAGTTTTATACTACGTTTTTAGTGCAGGCATGGTTGACGTTATGGAGGGTATTGACCTATCCTCAGATTTTCGTTTTCCACACAACCTCTATGTACCAAATTTTCTCTTATTCTCTTATCAATTTTCTTTTTTACGATACTTTCTGAAATCATTGGCATGGTACTGACCTCTCTCACGTTCCGTATCAGCGTTTCATAGAATATTAACATTTGTGGCGATCTTCTTTTCAATTCAATAAGGTCCATCATAGAGTAAGAAAATTTTCGCCATTACTTTCGTCGCTGCATTGGACACGCTGCAGCTTAAGGCCAATCCATTCTTGCTTCTTTTAAATGTCACGCCTTGTTTGTTCTTTTTAATTTTATCCAGTAATTTTTCTCTCTTTTTTGTGTTAGTTCACTTCGGAAGACGACTTATTTCCCAGCGTGATTTGACTGTGGGTGTAGAGCTAATGGTGGTAGCACGTCTTTCCACTATCTCCTCGGTTTTTTCCCATAGCGCCTTGTAGAAAGGTCACTTTTATCGATTCATATTGTGACTCATTAATGATAGTTTTTACTTTTTTCAAATGGGAAAGACTTATTATTATATTCATCGGGTAAAAAGAGTGTCCTAAAGAGCCTGGATAGTTTACGGCTCACACGTTCTACCATATGGGCTGGAGGGGGACGATTTGGTGTGAGAATCATTTGTATCCTACGAACTTTTAAGAGCTTGTTGACATTTTTGACTTATAAATTGCGCGCCCCGTTTTGGTAATACTTGAAGAGGTGCTCCTACTTCATCAATGAATTCATCTATCTTCTTGATTGCGATTTCACTCGTTGCTTTTCTTTGAGGGTATAACTTGACGTATTTCGAAAACATATTTAACATGACTAACAAATATTCAGCACTAAAGCAGCGCGGCCTGAATAGGTCTTCTAGAGGCGTCGAGGGAACGAATCTACTTACATCGTTTTCTGGATCAGATTTACTTGACAATAAAAGCGCTAATTACGATCTACATCACAAACCAGGCCGCACAAAAGTTAGTCAGGAATCATCTTCTTCATCCTACGACTGGTTTTTAAGTGGAATCTGCTTGAATAATGAACGTTGAAGATTATACATATCTTTGCTAAATAACACTTTTGTCTTTGTCAAAACTAAGTTTTTCTTATTTTTCATTGTACATTTTTAGGTTAACTTATTGTAAATAATATGTTTACATAAACCTTACTAATTTATGTTTCTGTAATTTTGCTAATCAATTTTTCAAGAAATTTCAATAAAAAATTTCCCTTATTCGATTGTTTACCTAATGGTAACTACATTTCTTTTGTCCCTACTGTAAGATCTTTTCCTTTTTCTTTGAGGCACATGATTCACCCGAGAGGTATTTGTTTCCTAACAACTTATCTCTTCGTGCTAGGACTAGGTCTCCTCCTGCTGATACACCTTGTTGTGCTAGAACCAGATCTCCTTCTGCCAACCCTTCTCTTCGTGCCTATACTAGGTCCAATCCTGCTAAGTTTGCGTCCACTTGTGCCACGTCCTTGTCTCCCCTTAGCACGTACAGGTCTACTCATGCCAGTTTCTATTTCCCAAATGCTCTCAAAACACGAAAAATAGGGTGATTTTTTACAAAGTTGAGGGAAAAATAAGGTAAAAAATTTCTTTAAATAAATGTGTAGTTGATGCCTCATGAAATTCAATATAAAGAGCTATTCCTAATACTTCAAATTAATAAAATACTAATTATCTTCAAAAATATTTTTGTAGATTATGCTCTAAAATCAATATTAACTAGCTTTTAAGAAATCCACATGTCTAGTTATTTAAGTTTAGTTGTGTTCAATCAGTTGTAGCAAATTGAATACAATTTTCAAATGATTGATGAAGTATTATACAAAATACAAGACGTTATATTCTTTTACACTCCGTTCAGGTTTAAACAGGGTCAACTACCCTAAACGTAATTTTTTTTTTTGAACAGTTATATTAGTCGCTTCTTTAGTGTCGTAGTGAAAAGTTATCTTCAGGACAGAAAACATTGTTAAATTGAAAAGATCGCAGTCTACCGGCATAATGCACCGTCATTTCAATTCAAAAGGGAAAAACCACCCTCAAAGCACGTTTTACATTCATAAGGCTTTTTACTAATTTCTTATTATATTTTGTAGAAAATAAAAGTATTGTGCGGAATACAAATATATTCTACAAGATACTATTTTTCATATTTGTCACACATATAGTGGTCGTAAAAGTAATCCTGGAATATTTTTTTTTGCACAAATACCAGAATTACGCGCAGGACTCCTCTTAGAATGTTTCTTCATTCAGCAACTTGACGTTTGCGAAGAGGTGGATTATCATTATCCAGTATATTTTTGTAAGACCTGATATCTAAGTTCAAAAATGAATCTTCTATTGCTTTCAAGTGTGCATTAAAGTCAGTTTTACTTCGATAGAAATTTTGATAAACGTTGCTACTGTGCTACAATAGCTTACTCTGCCTCCACGAGCAAAGCGAATTTTCTTACATTCGCTTGTGTCAAAAGTCATACGGATCGCACAGAACAGTAAACCTATGTTAATTCTTTATGGTCTGTTCAGATTCATATGTCTTATTTTTTTCATCAACGTCCTCAGTTTGTTTTATTTGAAACTGCTCAGTTTTCTTTTTTGCAACTTTTTTAATGCTATTTTTGTTATTATTACTATTCAGTGCCGAGCCTTCGTTTGACGTTAATTTACAATCTGAATTTAATACATTCAAAGTTGCTAAAGAAGTTGTGTCGAAGGCAATAAATAACCTTTGGGAACAAAGATTTACTTTGGTCTGCTTTGTATCTTCTTTACAATTTTTAAGGTCATCGATTTTTGCATTCTTACTTTTTCCGCACCACACAGTCTCCTTGGTCGTTTACTAAAATCCATTATCGGTTGCAACATAGAAAGATATATTTATTATTAGATTTTTAACATACTTTAAGCATTCAATTACTGTTAGAAACAGTAATCAGTTTCAATAAATATATATATTAGTGTTAGAACTCTAGAAATTAAACTTAGGATACGATTTATGAAATTATAATATCAGTATATCCTAATTTGCATTTTATGGTCTATATTTGCCTTATGCTGATAATATTCCTATTGAAAAATCTGATCCTAAATCCTACCCCCAATCACACGTCATTGCTGCAAAAGTTGAAGTTTCAGCTCAGACAATCATGCCCTGGAAAAGCTTGAAAGTTTGTTCTAGTTGCAACTACTAAACTGCATAATATTGTTCTTACCTTCCTCCATACTACCGGGGTGTATCCCATTGCTAAGCATGTCCGGAAGATGCTACACGATTAACCTATAAAAAACCAAAGACATTTTTTGGTAAATTTAGGGAGTATTTAATCATTTTCCGCACCTTTGAATTCAGTAAGATTTAAATTGTTCAACTACTAGTCTAAGTTTTTAATGCGTGACTATACGACTAACCACATTTCAATCTCTTGTTTTGGCTCTAAAAGTCAATCCTCCTAAAGGGGTATTACTTGTGGGCCGCCCACTAATTCGCGTAAAAAAAACTCTGAACCCAAAATGTGTACCCTCATTAGGTCTGCTGTCCAACAAAAAAACCTAACAAGTGACATTTGCTTTAGAGCTTATTTTTCCATGCAAGTATGCCTGAAAATAGTCACAGCGGGAAATGCCACTTACTATGTTTTTCCGTTGGACAGCTGAGGTGCTTAGGAATTTTGTTGGTCGTAATATTATTGCCTTTATTTAACATAATGAGTCACCTATTGAAATTGTGTAAAGTTTAACAGTGTATGGTATGTTCTCTATCCCCTGAAAAGGCCTTCTCCATGAGTCTCTTTGAAATTTTGTACTTCATAATCATATATTTTTAACAAAGCTTTGTACAAGACCAAGTTTTTATTCTCTATATTTCTGTAAAAAAGGCGTCGAGTGTCCTTTTTAAGGTCCTATAGTCTAGGTTTTCGCCAGGGTGCACTTTTGCCTGTTTTCTTAATACAGATAGGAGAAATGTCCTCACGTTTTGTTCATACCTTTTTGCAAAATGTCGACGGTAAATTCTGTTTGTTTGATAGACCTGGTTGTGCCTGATATAATAACCAGGAAACTATTAAAAACCTATCTTTAAATATAATAGTCATTTGGTTTAGATTTCCTATAATTTTTAAACTAAGGTCTCTTGGCTGTCAAAAAGAATCATCAAAAAGACATCTTGTGTTCATTTTAACCTAACGTTGTCTCTTCCAGCTCTTCTTAAGAGACTTGGAGCTCTGTTTTCAGGCGTAACTTTGTTTTTGGAGAGGGTCTTTATATTTGTTCTCTTCAACTTATAGTGAATCCTACAGCCGATCTTCGTAATACTCTTGACCACTCCTGGCTCTGCAGTTGTTACAAGTCAATCACCTTGACTCCTCGTTTTGACATCAAAAAACATTCATCCTCCCGTTTTCTTATATGAATTTTAGATTACTATTCTTTTCAATACTGCTGTTGGTTCCATTAATATACTAGGAAACCAAGTCAGAAGCTTTACTGGAAATGGGAGGTATTTCTTGTCAAACACATTAGGCCTAAATCCTACCCAAAGTTTCAATCCGCCAACAGCTTCAATAAATCAACTTTGAAAAAACTTTGTCCGAACAGAGCACGACAAAATTATCATTTTTGAAGCTCTAATCTTCACATCTTGAAATGGCTTCTCTAGGTTGCACCCTATAGATTTTCTTCTCTAAAGCCGCTTCAATAACCTTGGCCTGCTCAACCAACAGCTCTCGCAAACAACTAACTCTGGTTGTTCAGAAACCTCAGGTAGCTATGGACACGTTGAGGTGACTTTAAATAGCCTAGCTATAAGTAACTGCTAGCTTTTTTAGCGGGATCTTCATCTGTTACCTGATTTTATTCGATATGCTGTTATCAGAATTGCCTTTGCTTAGAGTCTCTGTCTGGCTATTAGTTTCGTCCGATCTGACAATAGTATCGATAGGATTTCCCTCAGATAGTTTTTCACTTATAAATTGCGAAGTACGTTCTTAGGCTACTTTGGCAATATCTATCTTCACAGCAAAATATGGTTTTCCAGAGGGGTTATTGCTGACTCCTGCTAATGTTTTGTTCTCAAATCAGTCATGTTTTAATCAAACAATAAAATGTGCAACAAAAAAAATAAATTAATAAGTAAAATATATTATTAGTAAACTAAAAACCAAAAAATAATTAACTTTCAACAAAAAATATTGTTAAAAATATTCCGTGTAGAAAAAAAACAATGTAAAAAACGTTTGTTTTCCATCGGAATATACACGAATAATGAACGTACGATATTAGGAAAATGTAATATCAAGTTAGGCTTTTATCTATGACAAAACTTATTTGCTGAAGTTATCTCACTAAGATAAAGTGGTGTTACACTGTTCACAAAAATCTTCATTAGCTTGTTCATTAATAGGTTTTTTTGCTGCATAAAAAAATAATGATCATAAATACTTTAGTCTACACCTCAAAAATCTTCCTAAATTTGATTAGTGATTATAACTATATAATAATATATATAATTAAAAAAAAAAATTGTAAATTTTCCGACGATAACCATTTGTCGGAGTTGTCCGTATTCTATCCCAATTGCCGATAGTTCATGAAATTCAAAATTAAAAAAACTTATTCATATCTTTTTTGTTGTAGAGTTGAGTTAACAGTTTGATCGTTTGCCTAATGGCGACTCTATTTCTAATAATTATCGTTTCGGATCTTTTTCTTCTTCTTCTGAGAGATATAATTCAACTGACAGGGATCCTTCTGTTGTTGATCCTCCTTTTCGGTCCAGGTCTAGGTTTTCTTCTGTCACGTTAACGTCTCTTCCTGTCACGCCCGAACCTTCTCCAGCCACGTTCACGTCTTCTTCTGCCAGTTTCATGTTTTCTTTTTCCATGTCCACGTTTTTTTTTCTTCAGATACACAGCTCCACCTACAAGGCTTCCTCCTTCTAAAGGACTTGGATGTAGACTTGAGCAACTTTAATTTATTTAGCTTATTTCCTTCAAGAATTTGCACTGCACATTTGAACTACGAAGATACACTTTTTTTTCGAAAAAGCCCTCAAGATAAGAATAAAACAACATAATTATGTGCCCAGAACAATTCACGAACATATTGTTTTATAAACATACGATGGTGACGTTTTTGCAAGATTGAGGAGTTATGATGTTTTTCTCAGAATATATTTACGTAACAATCGCGTAACAAGACGGGTAAAAATTGACATAGTAACCGACATGGTTACTGCATTGACCCGATAAAAATAGATGATACACCAGTAGGTGCGTACAGGACAAACAGACAGTGTTATTAAGTGAATCATTTGCACTAATTGTAAGCCGTAATTTCTTAAACCATTAATCACCATTAATTCACCATTAATTCAATTTATTTAAATAAAAAGTACTATTGACTTGAAATACTGATTTGAAAAATTATATAAATTGCCAACTGTGTGTTTTGTGAAAGTTTTCGTTTTGCTGAAAATGCTCTTTTTATCAAAGTGATTAAAGAATTTTTCACGGACTTATTTAATAGAAAAACGGTGTGATGGGACTGTCATGTT
Source organism: Amphibolips quercusostensackenii (assembly GCA_032357855.1). NCBI lineage: Eukaryota > Metazoa > Arthropoda > Insecta > Hymenoptera > Cynipidae > Amphibolips > Amphibolips quercusostensackenii. The sequence continues at coordinate 1,092 of JAUELO010234379.1, read as the reverse complement.
TTTATTTAACGATTCAACATAATTTTTAGATAAACTTATTTTTCTTACATTTCAGAATTTCGATTTGCATGAAATTATGTAAAATAGTAATGAAATTTCACTCTCTGGTTAAACACAAACTTCAAGTTCAAAGTTTATGCTTTCGAGTAATTGATTTAACTGTGTGGTAATGACTTAATATTTTTGGCTTTAAACCTTAAAAAATTTTGTGAAAATTGTCTTACTTGACTAAAATATCGTTCTTTAAGAATTATTTTCGAGCTAATCATGTAACTCTTTGGCTAGAACGTAATCTGTTTTGAGATTGCAACTATTTTTTAGAATTAAAATATCTTGGCATAAAATTCCACTGTTTGTTGGAATTATTTCAGTTATAAATTTACACTTTCGGGTAAAAAATTTAACTATTTTCCAAAATATTTGTCTTGCCAGATTAAAAATCAGAGAATATCGGTTACAATTTTTTCATTTTCAGATTGAAAAATCTTACTTAGTTAAAAAATATTTTTGCCTGATATGTGGTTATTTGGTTGAAATATTTATTTTTGCTTGGATAAAAAACCTTCCTTGGTTGAAAATTCTTCCTTCGTATAGAATTACAATGCTTGGTTGAAAACAGTTTCAATCGAAAATTCTTATTTTCCAGTGAAAAATTATTCGTCTTGAAATGCTATTTTTTGTTTAAAAATTATTTTTTGCGTATGATTCAAACTATTATGTTAAATATCCGCCTTTTGAATCAAAGATATGAACTCAATAATTTCTTGAAAATATAAACAATTTACAAAAAAATATAAAGTTCTTTGTTCTGACAGATTGAGTCACCAATTGCTCTTCTTGTTAAATTTCAAAGGTGACCATGCACATCGCGCAAGCAGGTCCTTGCCACACAGATCCTTGCCTCGCAGTTTCAAAAATGCTCATAGAGTCGTTCGCACCGATCTAAATATCGCGCTTGAAGTCAATCGCACACGAGACATAAGAACATAAGCTCGGCGATTTTCTTCTTTCAAAAAAAATAAAGCAAAGAGTTTGCATTAAATTTTGTGTGAAAAATGGAATCCAGTGCTCCAAAACTCTTGAAATGTTGAC
>JAUELO010233727.1:0-15813 GCA_032357855.1 Amphibolips quercusostensackenii | reverse complement strand
GAGCCCCAGTCATCTGGCAACACTAAAAATTATGTATCAGTGAAATTATAGTATGTATATTATTATTGATGACAACTGTTTTCTTTACGAAAAGGGATGGGCTGATAGTAAAGAGGGGAGGGGAAGGAAGGGGAAGTAGGGGAAATTAGTGAAACGAAAAGTTGAGGAATTGGGGGGAAAAAGGTGTGGGTAAAAGGAAATTAGGAAGAAAAAGAGCAATAAGTGTAGGAAGGAAGGGGAAGCAAAAGATCAAGTGTGAGGAGCAGTTGTATTGGAGAGTGGTAAGCATGTAGAATAGGAAAAGGAAAGTATGGAACCGAAAGGTTTGAATGACTTAATTACAATTTTTTATTAATTTTAATCAATCTACAAACCCTTCTATGTATTCACACCGCGACTACTATGACTAATTTTTTTTTAAAGATTAGCACAGCTGAATTTGTGTTTTTTAACAAATGGTTTAGTAGGGAATTTATTTTCACTGCGTGATTGTCAAGACACTGAAGTTTTGTAGGCCTCACATATAAGAGTTATGCGAAACGAAAATGCGCCTTAGTACTGTCGTAAATCTTATAAGATATAGCGCTTTCCACCTGAAGAGGGTGTCGATTTTTCCTAAGGATAAATCAAACTAACACATTCAAGTCGAAAAGCCAAGAACTGAGATTGGATCAAGATTGCTCGCAGCCCTGAACTCGTATCAAAATCCAGTCTGTGCGCCGTTAATCTTTAATTTCATTTTATATGACTTTTACGCTTTGATGATATAATCGAAATAATAACAAGAAATTGGTCGGAAATATAACCTATAAAAGAAATTAATTTCGTTACTCTCACATAAATTTCTATTTTTTTAAATAGAGTAGAAATCCGTATCTTAAAATCAAAATGTTAGGAAATGTCGACTTCATTACTGGAATCTCAAAAGAATGCTAAAACAGGCCTTGAAATACATTCCAACACTTTTCCTGCTAACAAAAGCCGTTTGAAATTCATCTGAATAAAGAGATGCGTAAAAGTAATGTTTTTAAATATTTACTCCAATAAGTGTAGGAAATCAAATCTAACAACAAAATATGGTCCTTCGAGCCTGATTAAACAGCGATTTAGGGTACAATTTTTATGTTTAGACGAGTCTGTGGCGTCACAATAAGGTTAAGCTCATTTCAAGAAATAATCTGATAAATTTAATTCTTGCTTCTTACCTTTGAATTGAAGGTTATATGTGAAGTTTTCCTACTAGAGGTAAAATTAGCATACGAAATTGATATCAGTTATATCAGTTCTAACAAAAGCAAATACATTTTTTTCTTGAAACTGAATCTGATGAAATGTAAATATTCAGAAGGACAAGCTTGACGTCTGTGAACTATGAGATAACGATTAGAGTTTATACTGTATAATGTATAATAAGGCACCAGAATATTCCTTTGTTACACTTTTGACGAAATTTTTCATTAAAACTTAAATCAGTTTTCTTTCTACTTAGATAGAATGAGAGTCGTTCACAATCTGACATTTGCTTTGGGATTCATCCTTAATTTTGTTGGTAAATATAATAATATACATAATTTTAAAAATATGTTTGAGCTTTCCTCAAATTAAAATTTTTCCGACGTGATCATTCCACCAGAGGAATTATAAAACCTTGGCTTGATAAATTGTTTGACAATGGGAAAATTAAAAAAGAGTTAGATATAGGCACATTTCCTAAGCATTTGCATTTGCTCGTTCGCAGAAGTTTCTGTTTTAAATTCATTTGAAAGTTATTCGTTTTTTGAAAACCAATTTGAGAGGTTTATGATCACTTACTGCAAGAACTACCTTTCTCGCGTATACTATTGAAATTTTTCATATGCAAAGGCAAGAACTGATGGTAGCTTCTGCTTCAGTAAAGGCTTTACTTCCATATGTGACAGGTAAATTTTCTTGTACAAAAACTGCTTCTAAACCATTTTAGTAAGCAACTACACTTAAAAGTTATAGGATTGATAACACCATATTATAATATCTTGAAACCGGATATTTATCAAAATTACGTTTAATTCACGCAAAGATTTTTCTTCTGACATATTGACTAATTTAGCTGCCTTGCACATTTAATACATATTTTGGAATTTAAATTGTCTTCTCTTAATAATTGACTTTATAAAGCTGCAGCTTGATTTATTCTTATAATCTAATCTTTTATGAGACTATCATTAAATGAAATTTAAAAGAAGTAATGCTTTGTGCCGTAGCGTTGCTAACAGCTGTTACAAAATGGTGAATCACTGACCACCAGTATAGGTTTTTCTATTCTAATCTGAGCCTAACTGAAACCTAAATCAAAGCAAGATTAGGAGCTATCTAGACCTAGATAGTTTTTCTATTCATAAAGAATGAAAACTCGTAAGAGTGCATTAGAGTTAGAGGGTGTTGACTAGAATTTACAAGTTCAGTAGTTCTAGTGAGGATCGGACTACTGCCCTGATTAAAATGGGGACAGGTAGATCGATTTCTACATAGAAGGTTCATGAAATGCAAGTGCACTTTAAACAAACAAAATCCATTCTTTCTTGTTGCAGACCTAAGTTCACAGTTGGATGTTTTTACTAATGCCAACCCTACTTCTGATACGCCTCGTCGCGGATCTTCTTCTTCTGAAAATAAACATAGACTTGCAATTGACCTGAATTATCCTCTTGCTGAGCCTCCTTTTCGCGCCAGGTCCAGGTCTCCTTCTGCAAGGCCTCATTCTCCTTCCAACTCCATGGCTCCTTCTTCCAGCTCCGAGGCTCTTTCTTCCAGCTCGGTAGCTCCTCCTATAAAGCTTCCTTCTCCTGACGGATTGGGATGTGGACTTGAAAAACTAAATTTTATTCGGCTCATTCCCAATATAAAACCGCAGTGGGTATTTGAACTTCGAAGATACACTTTACCAGCTGATAAACAACTTAAAATAAGAACAGGAAAAGATGCATATGAACTTGCGCCAACCCAAGAACAAATTGTATTATCAACATCCGACGGTGACGTATTTGCAATATTGAAGAGTTTTAATCTTCTTGTTGCAATTTATATATGTGATTATAGCGGTTATAGACGTGTGAAAATAAACATGAAAAGCCTCAGTGTTACCTCATTGACCCGAGATGAAATCAGAAATAGTCCAACCGGTAATCGTCGGCACCACTCAATCCTGAAGAGTTATAGAGTAGAGTATGTATACCCTCGTGTAAAGCACAATAATCTACACCATTTTTTTAAATAGGAAAATGTAAAACTGAAATAAAATATTAATTGTAATCTAGAGTCGGATTGAATGACTTATTTCTAAATAAGTGATAAGAAAATTTGGTAATTGCTTGAGTAAAAACTGTCCATTTTTTCAGATAATCTTTTTTTAAATTATTTATCTGCAGGAAAACAAAAGAAATTGCGTAATTATTTTAAAGTTTTTTCTAGCTTTGATTACTTATACACGTCAATTTTTAAAAATAAATTATATCAGTAAATATTTTTTAAGTATTTTAAAGATTTTTTCAAAATAATCATTTGGACAACCTGCTGCCTTTTAATATTTATTTCCTCATGACTCGATAATTTTTCTCTATATATTATCATCTACAGTAAGACCCTAAATAATGAAAACCATTCTTTAGTCCTTGCGGAAGAAATTTTACATTAATTGTTACAATAATTGTCTGTCAAATATGAAAATATTCCTTGTGGATCAATATTCAAGAAAAAATCCGCCAAAATTTAAATTAACTTTTTGGACCTACAAAAAAGTTATAAAAATTAGGATTTGCTTCTGTATCTGCTTAAAATCTTAATTTAAAGTTGCTGAGGTTTAAATATTTTAAATGTATCCCTAAAAACAACTTTGGAAATATTATGAGTTTTCTTTTTCTGCGTCATTTCTTCTGAATTTTACGTAAGGGGGATACAGCTCCTAAAAATTAAAAATAAATGAATTTTTAATCAAGTAGTGAAATTTTTCACTAAAAAGATGAAACTTTAACAAAAATAATTAAATTTTCTTTTGAAGAAAATGAATTTTCAACCAAAGCAACAGAGATTTTTTAAGAAAATTGTTAAGTTTTCAACCAAAGAGATGAATTGACAAATAAAATGTAGAATCTTCAACCAAAAAATGACTTTTATAAAAAATTATTGAATTTTCTACAAAGTAGATTAAGTTTTAACTGAAAGCAGATGAATTATCAACGACAAAAGTAAGAGTTAATATGTCAACAAAAAGAGATTTTAATGGTAAGAAGAATTTTTACCAAAGCACATGAATTTTCAGCCAAATAGTTGAATTTTTAACTAAAAAAGGTAAATTTTTAACCAAAAATAAAAAAATTACATTATCAAAAGGGAATTGATTCAATAAAAAACGAATTTTCAACAAAATAGTTTAATCTTAATTGAAAGAGATGAATTTTTAACTAAAATGATGCGTTTTTGTTTGAAATAATTCAATTTTGAGTTTAGAAAAAATTTACAACAAAAAAATAATTTTTTAAGAAATAACTTAAATTACCACCAAAGAGATGAGTTTTCAACTGAAATGATGCATTTTTAAACAAAAAATAAATTTACAAAAATGTAGTTCAACTTTTAAACAAATAGTTAAATTTTTTTTTTGAGCAAATAATTTTCTCCAAACAATTAAAATTTCTATCAAAATACATGAATTTTCAACCAAACAGCTAAATTTCTATCTAAAAAGAAAATTCACATTTAAAAGTGGAATAGCTCAAATTTCAATTTAACAAAATAATTTTCAACTAAAAAAAGGAAACGAATTCACAATTTACAATAGAACAGTTAAATTTTCAGTTAACAACAAATTATTTTTAACAAAAAAAAAAATGTAACAAAAAAATAATTTTGTAACAATACTGTTTGATTTCCTACAAAGTATGTTAATTTTTCACAAAATAACTGAATTTTCTATTAAAATAAATGATTTTTAACAAAGGAAATTACTTCCCAACAGAAAAAAAACAAATTAAAAAAAAACATAAATTCAATACTGCATTTTCAACCTGAATTACTGAAAAATATTTGGATTACAAGTTAATTTCTTTCGATTACGCCTGATCACAAGTGGATTAAATCAGATTATAACTTGATTAATCCAGATCAGAATTGATTACTATGGATTACAAGTAAATTACTCTCAGTTGACAGGGATTACAAGTAGATTACTTTGGATTACAAGTGAATTACACCAGATTAGAACTGCAGCACTCTAGATCAGAAGTGGATTACTCTGGATTTCTCTTGATTACAGCGGATCACAAGTGGATTACGCCGTATTAAAACTGGATCACTACAGATCAGAACTAGATTACTTTTGGTTACATCTTGATTACTCTGAATGACTAGAAATCACGAGTGGGGTAGCTAGGATTGAAAGTGGATTAAGCTAGATTATCCTGGATTACAAGTAGATCATAGCGAATTGTAAATTGATTATGTCAGATTATAACAAAATGAATCCAGATAAGAACTGGATCGCTATTGATTACAAGTATTTTACTCTCATTTAAAACGGATTACAAGTGGATTACTTGAATTACAAGTGGATTCCTGAGTATCACAAGTGGATTGTTCTTGATTACTCCTGATTACGAGTGGATTACACCACATTAGAACTGGATCACTTTAGATTGTTAGTAGATTATTGTGGATTTATTCTTTATTACCGCGGATTACAAGTGGATTACGCCGCATTAAAACTGGATCACTACAGATCATAACTAGATTAGTTTTAGTTACATAATTACTCTTGTGTAATAGGGATCACAAGTGGAATACCTTGGATTACAAGTGGATCGCTCTCAATTATGCTAGATTACAAATGGATCAAACCGAATTATAACTGGATCAACCCATTGATATGTATTACAAGTTGATTACTTTTGACTAATAAGGAGTACAATTATAATACTTTCGATTACAAGTGGAGTACTTCTGATAACAAGTGGATTACCACTTATTACAAGTGAATTGTTTTCAATTACTGAGGATTACAAGTGGATTACAAAAGATTAGAACTGGATCACTCCAGATTAAAATTAGATTACTCTGAATTTCTCTTGATTACCCTGGATTACAATTAGATTATGCCGCATTAAAATAGATAGCTCCAGATTTGAACTGGATTACTCTCGATTGCAAGTTGATTATTCTTGATTACTACAAATGTAAAGTGTATTATTGCGGAATAAAAGTGGATCGCGCTCGGTTATGCTGGGTTACAAGTGGATCAAACTAAATTATAATTGGATTAGGTCGGATTATAACCGGTTAAATCTATATTTAAACTGGGTGTCTATGGATTACAAGTTAATTGCTACCAATTAAGACAGATTGCAAGTAGATTACTTCAGATAACAAGTGGATTACAACGTATTACAAGTTGATAGTTCTTGATTACTTCTGAATACAAGTAAACTGTTCTTGATTACATCTGTTTACAAGTGGATTACACCAGATTAGAACTAAATCACTTTAGATTAGGAGTAGATTATTGTGAATTTATTGTTTATTATTCCAGATTATAAGTGGATTACGCCGTGTTTCGGCCTGTCCTCCTCCTTCCTCCTACTCAAACATTTCTCTCTCTTCTAATTTCAAAATGTACCCCCCTAAGCTTGAACCTCAGTGTATTCTCTAAGTGTTACCTTTCACTAGATACAATTTGTCACTCGGTAGAAAAACAAGCTCCTTCGTTCGTCTCGCAACTCATTGCACTTATTGGACTTGTAATTATTTTTCGTGTCGCCTATACGTTTCCACCGAACTTGTTTCTCAGATCGTTTTTTTTTTTAATATTCACATTTTACATTTGTAATCACTAAATTGTTTTCTTTTACCTTAAATATAGAATTACAGTGTTACAAGTTGTGTGTTTATTTTATTTACATCACATTCAGGGTAAATTGTTTAAAACCCCAAGAACTCTCACATTAAAATAAATGCGAGATTAAACAGGAACCACTTAAAAAATTTGCGTAGACTTTGAAAATTTACTACGTATTTCAATAAATGTTGTTCTATAAGTAATAAATATTAACAGTTGTGTTTATTTACTTACCTTTAGACAATAAAAATTTCAAAAAACAGAAAAAAATCTGGACTATTGTGTACATAATAAGCGTCCTTTATTATACATTAATAAGACCAAAAATTATGTTAAACTAAATAAAGTAAATTTACACTGAACTTGTATTGAAAATTAACTCAAAACATTGCGCATACAGCGACTTGGATACGGTAAATTATTGGCACTACGTTCATATCGTCGTAGATAATTAAAAAAAAAGCAAATCGGCACAATTAAAAATCAATGATATCGAATATAGATTTTCAATATTAAAAAAAAAATTCACGGGACGTTCTCACACGTGTAAGAATATAAAACAATGTGATACGTCGCTTTGCACTCGAATGGCATCAAGTACTGTAAACTTTCAGGTATTTGAACAGCTTCATGTTTTGAAAATATTTTCGATAAAACATGTCAATGGCTTTAGTTCTTAGCCTAAATTTGTGTTCAGCAATCCAGAAACTTCGCTGGTACAAACAGTCATGAAAATCCGATCATTCATTGAATTTTCGGAAAACTTATTCGCAATCTTGAATCCAAATTATGATCTTCAATTTGTTCACCATTTCCTCTTCATTTCCATTCTCCATTTTTCATCTTCCCGTAGAATCTAGAAAAACGCCGTTTAATTTTTATTAGCTTTCTGTATAAATGGTATTGTGATCGGATGTGGTTAAAACTACTTACTACTATACTGGTTCGAAATATTTAATTTCATAAGTCATGTCTTTTCCATTCAGGATCATAATGGCTTTATGTTGTCGCACATTAGACTCGCCCCTAAAAATAAAAAAAAAACCAAACAGTATAAGCTTGATTTTAGCTCTTTATATAAAGGGTGTTTTCTAAAATCCTGGAAAAAAATTCCCTAACAATTCCACGCTTTCTCCAGACACCTTGCGTATTCCGCATGTTTTTTTAACAATGAACATCTTCCCTGTACATATCTAAATGTGTAAAAATAATACTATTAAAATTAAAAATTGAACAAATTTTTTTATTTGTGAAAGTAACATTATAAACTATTAGTAATTTCCTAATTGTACCTATTTCTAGACATTTAATTAATATGTTTGATTTAAAAAGCTTTGACCAATTATATTGCAAAATATTTATATACTTATTCATTATGTCATACATTAAAAAAATAATACTAGCATAGGGTGTCTACTAAATTTTGTCCACGAAATTCCTGGACAATTCCCTTATTTTTTTAGGTCATAAATATAAGATCACTCTTACAATAGAATCATACATACATTGCATAGTAGGTTGCGATCTGCGTAATTTGTTCGATTGCAATATTACAATTTATTTTAAAAAAAAAAATTTTTTATTGTTTGATAGTTTTTTAGAATTTAAATTTTAATTAAGGAAAAAGTAGCGCAAATAGATCGAAGGGACAATACAAAATTGTAAATTATAAGAAAATGAAATGGAATTCCCGCTACAAAAATAAAAAGAAAAAATTATTTCTCAAATAATTTCCTAAAGTCCATAAGTTTGAATAACAGTCAACAACAATTTGCACTTCATCTGATTATACTCAATATTTAGTTTATGTTTAAGATATTGATATTTTGTGTGAACAATATTTTTTAGGTGAGCGAAAACCCTTAAAAAAGCGGTATAAGGAGATTTTTTACTAAAACAGGGAAATATAATCTTTGAAGTATGATTAATGCAAATACTACATTTAATTTAATTTGAACGATTCAAATTCCTAACCCTTCAAGTGAAAATATTGGATTTTTAACAAGATATTAGAATTTTTTTATGAAAAATATAAATTTTCAATTAAAAATGGATTAAATAAATATTCAGTTAAAAATAATAATTTTTAAACAAACAAAAAAACAAATTTTCAAAAAAACAATTAAAGTTTGGACTTAAGGGATGAATTTTCAACTTATATGATGAAACTTTTAACTTAAATGCTATTTCTTCAACTAAACGCCTCTATTCGTCGCACGCGTGCGACCCATAATCCTCGCACTGTGCAAGCATTTTGTTATCTGGGTCTCTCCCAGATAGTTAAACTTTCTACCAAAATAAATTAATTTTTAACGAAAAATGTAATATATATTTTAACAAGAAAAAATTTTGATTTTAAATAAAAAGCAGTTGAATTCAACCTAAAAGACGCATTTTCAACAAGATTTTTCATAGCTCCTTTTTGGTTTTTCTTATCCCCTTTCTGGTTTTACTTTTCCTTTCCCCTTTTCTGGTTTCCTGTTTCCCATTCCTCTTTCTAGTGTTCTTTCTCCCTTTCCCTTTTCTAGTTTCCTATTCTTTTTTCTCCTTTCTCCTTTTTCTTTCCTTTTTCCCTTTCTGGTTTCTTACCTCCTCTTTCTGGTTTACTTTTTCCTATTAATGGTTCCCCTTGCCCCCTTATGGTTGACCTTACCCCTTTCCGGTTGACCTTTTTCATCATCCCCTTTCCCTTTCTGGTTTTATTTTGTCTTTTTCTTTTTATGGTTCCTCTTTCCTCCTTATGGTTGACCTTACATTTTTCTGGTTTACTTTTTTCTTTATCCCCTTTCCTCTTTCTTTTTCCCCTTTTTGGCTGCCCTTTCCCTTGCTGTCTTATTTATTTCCCTATTTATTTATTGAAAAGGAGAGGAATAAAATAAGTGTGAAGGAAGAAGGGAAAGAGGAAAAATCACAAATTGAGACAGATCGTTAACATTATATTTACAGTCTGTACACGAAGGTTTTAAACAGTTCTAACAATATTTGCTTATCTTACGACGATTTATTTCTTTAAGAAACTTTGAGAGAAAAAGAGCATATGCTTGCTTAGCGTGGTGCAGTAGGGGTATCGAAAAAAAGCCGACTGAAAAGAAAAGAGCAACTACGAATAGCCGTACAAAAGAAACGTTTTGAAGTTTCACTTCAAAACGTGCGACAGTCTCCTCATCCTTGTGAATGACTACTTGCAGTTGCTTAAAGGCTTCTCTTCGATACCCCCACTACACCACGATAAGCACGTATATGCTCTGTCTTTCTTAAAGTTTCTTTGAGAAATAAATCGTCGTAAAATAAGCAAATATTGTTAGAACTGTTTAAAACTTTCATGTACAGACTGAAAAAATGGGGTTACCGATCTGCTTTAATACGCAATTCTTCTTTTTTCCCCTTTTCCCTTTTAATAAATAAACAAGAAAAAAAACAATAGAAAAGGGGAAAGGAAAAGGTCAACCAGGAAGGGGAAACGGAAAAAGAAAACCAGAAAGGTGAAAAAGTAAATGAGAAATCAGAAAGGGGAAAAAAAAGGAAAACCAGAAAGGAAAAAGGAGATAAGGGAAACTCGAAAGGAGAAAGTAAAGGCCAACTAGAAAGAGGAAAGGAAAACCAGAAAGGGGAAAAGAAATACAGAACGGGGATAGTAAAAAACAGAGAAGAAATAAGCAACCAGAAAGGGGGAAAGGGAAAGGACAAAATGTAAAGGGGGAAAAGGTAAAAAGGAAAGGGGAAATGAAAAAGAGAAAAGTAAGAGTGAATGCATCAAACTTCCACTTTTGCCATGTGGTCTTACTGCCACACACTTTTTTTTTAATTTATCGCTTAATGACCACTGCTTAACCTAATAATAATTATAAATAGTATAAACGGCTTAAATTTAGAAGAATATTTGAAAATTACCTAAAGTTTCGAGCTGAACAAATAGTGATACATTTTCCCAAGTGCCAGTCATCGAAGCCATTGTTACTGATGCTATTCCACAATTGATTACTCGTAACAATGTAGTCAAGATTATTGTTTTTAAGAAATTTTTTAGTTACGTCGGGTCCAAATCTAATTCCTAATCTGTATGGTGCTCTACCTAATTTTGATTGTGGAACTGAGAACAACAATTCATCCTTAATTTCCGATTTTCCTTTGTGCCTGTCCATTCTTCGAATTTCATCCAAAGTCACGTCGTCCCTCGAGAAAAGCCCGCCACTAATTGCCTAAAACACAAAAACCAAATTATAAATTTGATAAAAAAGATTCATAATGAAGTTTCTAGTTCCCAATTAAGGGCCGTTTAAAAAAAGCGTCACACTGACAAGGAAGGGTGTAATTTCAATTTGTATTATTGACAATGCTTGATTTCAGTCTTCCAATATTACATTTTTTAGTCTTAAAGACTTTGATTTGATGTCTTAAGGTTTTCATGGCTTTCTTTTTTAAATTAGTTCTGAAAATAAATTTAAATATATTTACATTTTTGAGGGATCAATTTTACATTGTTCCTTTGCATAGAATTGTGGAAAAGTTCCATTTCAAATTCTTAAATTTTTAAACATAAATTTTATGATTTTAATTAAAACGGTTTTCACGAACTCTATAACTCTTCCCTACTTTCCTCGTTTTCCCTGTTTTCATTAAATTTCCCATTTTTCTCGTTTTTTTTTTGTTTGAATCGGAAATTATTTAATAAAACCTAATGAGCATGCGCAACTATTTTTCGTTAAAGGTTAACTCTTGTCAAATGAAGAGTATATTATATTTTTGGTTTAAAATTCATCTCTTTTGATTAAAAATTCTTCTAGTTGGTTAAAAATTAAACTATTTTCTTAAAAATTAGTTTTTCAGTTGAAAATTGATTTTCATTACCAAAAATTTAACGCATCTATTTTTGTCCAAAAACTGATTGTTTTTTATTGAAAATTCAAGTATTACAATTTTCATTGAGAATTCATGTTTTTTTTTGTGAAAATACAACTATGTACTTGGTTAAAAGTTTAATTATTTTGTGAAATTTTTTTTTGTTGAACACCAATTTTTAAACTTAACATTTGATTATTCTAATATTGGTTAAAATAAATAGTTTTGAGTTTAAAATTGATGTATCTTGTTGTAAATTTCTTTTGTTTAGTAGGAAATCCATCTTCTTGATTCAGAATTCAAATACGTGGTTCGAAGCTTAATTACTTTGTTACAAATGCATTTCATTAATTAAAGATTCATCCCCTCTGTTAAAAATTAAACCATTTTGTTGACATTTTTTTGTGAATGTTAAATATTGTTCGTTAATGAACTACTGGTCGTTAGTAGTTTACAATTTAACTATCTTATTTAAAATTTTAATTTTTTGTTAATAATTGGTCTTTTTCGGTTAGAAAATTCTATTATTATTGCAGGAAGTATAACTATTTGCATTAAAATTAACATTTTTGGGTTGAAAATCAAACCATTTTGTTGAAAATTCGTATTTTTACCTTGAAAATTCACCTCTTTTGGTAGAAATTTAATTCTTTTTTGTTAAAAATGTAACTGTTTGGTTAAAAATTAACTTGTATCCCCTAAAAATTCGACTAGTTTGTTGAAAATTTTACTGCTTTGTGAAAAATTCCTCTATTTTTTCAAAAACAGTAATATGTTTGTTAACAATCTAACTGTTTCGTTAAACATTTGTGTTATTGTATAGTAAGTTTATACGTTTGCATCAAAAATTTAACTGTCTGCCATAAATTTTGTTTTTTTTTTTGCTTAAAAATTCACCTATTTGGTTAATAATGCAAATATTTTTGGTTGAAGTTTAGTTTTTTTTTTGTTTAAAAATTCGATTATTTAGTGGAAAAATTATCTTTGTAAGTTGAAAATTTAATTCTTCGATTAAAAGTTCATTTAATTTATTAAAAAATTAATCACTTTTTTGGAAATTTTATTATTTTTTTAGAAAATCATAATGTTTTTTTAAAATGCAACTGCTTGCTTGAAAAATTCTCTTTTTGTATTGAAAATTTATCTTTTTTGTATTAAAATGTCATCTTTATCGTGAAAAAGTTTTTGGTTAGAAATTTAACTTTTGTCGAAAACAATTTGTCTTTTTAACTGGAAGATTTGCCGAAGTGGTTTTAAATGCAACTGTCTGTGGTTGAAGTTAAATGTATTTATTTCAAAACTTTTTGTTTAAAATGCCAGTACATATGTAAATCAAAAATAATTTTTCTTAGTTAAAAATTCATCTTTTTAAACTTAAAGCCCACTGTTTTCTAAAACATCCCACTTTTAAGCTTAAAAACTTAACTTTTTTGTCAAAAATGCATCTCTTTTATTTGAAAATTCAAACACTTTCTCAAAAATGCAATATACTTTGAATTAGAAGCTTTAGTGTGTTATACTGATTTAAGTACGGTACCTATACAATTATTTTATTACCAAGAAATTATTCCCCTATTCTCCCGTATTTTTGAAAAAATCACCCTCTCTTATCTGTTTAGAGAGCTTTTTCAGCGGTAAAGTCCATTCGAATATTAGTTTTGCATGTTTTGTTCTACTTTGAGTGTTTATAAAATAAAATAGACGAAAAATTTTGACCTGAAAGGGGTGGGGGGTGGATGTTTGTATTTGTGGCTTCACCCAGGGGTTTTAAGGTTTGTGTGATGATCTGTAACAAGGATGAGAAAGTGTAGAAAAGGAGGCCTAAATAGCGTGAAGTAGTTTTTGCAAGGCCTTTTAATAAGTTTTTAGATTTAAATAAAATTCCTAAAAATTTACTTACAAGAACTTTGCTATTGAAACAATGAGCTAAAGGTAACCATTCGAAAACGCGTCTGAACCATGGAGCTATTGAGGAAGGGTAATTTAGACTTTTCAAGATATACCTATTATTCATCAAATATGATTCCATCCTACCTAGATTAAAAAGAAAAAAGAAACAGTGAATGTTTGAATGAAGTTGGAATTTTTTGTACAAGTTTGCGAAAGATAACACTTACCTGCGGCAATGTATACATGATTTGGGTACAAGGATTTATATCCAAAAACGGTCAATAATGTACTAACACCCTCAGAACAATCTGGATGACCGATGTTTCCGTTGAACAGCTATTGATTTTCGAACGATAAGGATTAAGAAAAATATAAGAACAATATTTCAAAGCACCAACAGCTGAAATTCTCAGAAATGAAAATGAATCTAAGTTCACAAGCCCATACATAATTAATTTTTACATATCTTGTTATAAAGGATACGTAAGGATTGGTTTCTGATGGAAACCCATTGATCTCGAATATTTTAAGAAGACTGGAGAATTTTCCATATATACTACCAGCGATCGTAAATTTTCCATTCTCAGAAATTTCAACATCTATTAAACTTGGTTGCGATTTAAATAAATGCAACACATCCAAAAGAATCTTGCCAGAATACTCGTGATTAAGGATTCCTTCTTCCTTGTAATACTTGACTAATTTTTCCATAAATTTTAAAGTCACCCTTCCATCTTCCAGTTTTGGTCCTGCATGATCATCCTCGTCAGCCATAGTAATCTTTGGTGATTGTTCAACAAGCAAGCTCCCTTTAATTTTCAGAGCTGTAAAAGATAGCAAAAAAAATTATGGATATATTTGGGTCTGAATTTTCGAACGCGTATTCCAAATACTATTTTTTCCTCCCTCGAAACTTATTTTATTAAAACTGTTTCTATTTTGTGTTGAAATAAAAAAAAAACACAATTTTAATACGCCTGTAATCAAGCAAGTAGTAAGGGGCAACTATGGGGCGACAGCCAGCCTACCCCCACTCATGAGCTGTTCGGTCCTTATAAAAATTTCGGATTACGAATTAAAAATGTATTATTAAGTCTTATTCAGTGTGTGAATGCTTGATTCAAAAATTAAAAAGTCTACAAGAAGGTAAATTCGTCAACTAAATTCTATTCAATTAGATTTTTTCTTTAAACTTACTTTCTTCGTCATTGTTGGCCTCATGAGTATCATCTGCATCACCATTGGCGATACTATTTTTTATTGATAGATTCTTACAGATACCTGAAAAATGATAAATATGTTCAAATAAATAACTTAAATTCACTAAAAATTATCTATTATAATTAAAGGCTTAAATGGCAATTTGCAATCCTTCAAGTTATGAGGATTTAAACTTGAAAACATATTCAAACAAATATAGAATTATTGTAATTATATTTAATTTTTTTCTAATGATGTTAAATCATGCAAATTTAAAACTATTTTATGCTCAATGAATAACGAAGCAAGTCATGGAAATGAAGGTCAAATAAAACAATTAAAAATACTTTGAAACGTTTCAGTCACTGGTTTGGACCCTCATCAGTCAAAAACATTTATTTAGTCTGTAAAAAGAGAAAAACACGAAAAAACATACAATAATTTAAGGAGTTTATATAACAAAAGAAATTTGAAAAAAATATATTAATAATGAAAGAGACAGAGAAGGGTTGAATCATTAAAAGGGAGGCCCTCAAATTTTTAAATCTGTATGAATAATCAGTAAATATTGTGGACAGCAAAGAAAAGCGGAAGGTCAGTAGAGAAATGAAAAAACAAAACATACCTGGTACAAGTTAAAATTCTAAGATAATCCAAATTAAATCCAAAGGGAAGTAAAAAACAATTCGATAGCTATACATGTTGAGTAAAATTAAATAAGAATATATAAATAAATAAGGGCAAAAGCCCAACATGACACTGAGAACGTAAAGACGAGTGACTGACGACTGAAAAGAATTACGAGAATTCAAACAAGAAAACAGAAAGTGATGAATTGGTCGATAAAGTAGATTGGGACTTTAACTATATGAAAATCAAAATTTAGTAAGAGGTTTGTAAATGTCAGGAAAGAGATTGTTTTCATATCTTAGATTAACTGTATTAGGTACCTTATTGATAAAAAAGTTTTCAACTATTTTTCTACGAGCTTTGTTGTTCTCCAATGACAAAATTTCAAAATT
>JAUELO010233638.1:0-26626 GCA_032357855.1 Amphibolips quercusostensackenii | reverse complement strand
CCAATCGGATAATTTTTTCGAAAGTTATCGTGCCTACAGACTACAGACAGACAGACAGACGGACAGACAGACAGACATAAAGACAGACACCTTCGTAAAAATGTTTTTTTCTGACTCAGGGTGTCTCAAAACGTGGACATTTGATGAAAATCGGCCAAGTCAAATTTCACATAAAACCAATACCTTCTCATTACAATGAGAATGTAATATATTAAAAATTAAAAATATTATTTTTAATTAAAATTTTTTTTTCGAATTCCGCACATAAAGTGACATTAATAAAAATGTGTACTGTACCAGTAAAAAATGATATGGTTACCTAAGCGATAAATTTGAATTAGGACGTCTAATTTTTGAAACGATTATAATTTGCTTGCAAACATCAATTGTTAATAATTAATCAATTAAATATTTAGTTTTTATAACTTATTGTAAGAGTAATTTTCTGCGCGAAACTCAATTCTAATACTCGATTCTAAAACTCAACTTCAATACATTTTCGACTAAATAGTAGAATCTATAAACTAAAAGGACACATTTTTTGGAGAACAATTGAATTTTTAACAAAAAACATCGCGACCAAAAACAATAAACTTTTAAACTAAAAAGACGTATTTTCAATAAAACAGTTGATTGGCCTGGCACTCCCCGCCTGCAACTGGGTTTTTGCCAACCTTCTTCTTCTTCTCGTCGCATAACATACTCTCCGGCTGATTCTGAGCCTCATATACGTGACAGGTCCAGGTCTCCTTCTGACAGGTATCATCCTGGAAAGTCTTCTCCTGACAGGTCTTATTCCACCAGGACTCCTTTTGCTGAGACTCCTAATTCACATTTACTTGGATATGGACTTGGACAACTTGGAGTTATTCGGCTAATTCCCAGAAGCAATCCACACAGGCGATTCCAATTTCGAAGATACACGTTTCATCCCCAATCGCAAGTTCTGCATCTACAAAAAGCAAAAGTCTATACGCCTATACCGAAGCAGGAACAAATTGTATTAACAGCATCTAATGGTGATGCTTTTGCAATATTAAGGACTAATGATATCTTCAGTGGAATATATAATTTACATGGACGATGCCGGGCGAAAATCAACGTTGAAAGCGGTGAGGTTACGGACTTGACCAAAGACGAACTTAAGGAAGTTCCAGTAGGACACACCCACCCAGTAAGACGATTTTTTAGTGTAGTAGTTGTAAATTATGATACTCTACACTGAAGAAATTACTGGATACAAGGAAATGCGTTTCTATTGTTTCTTTTCTTCAAAACAAGGATTTATTTCCTTCTGTTAATTGAAAATTGCTTAGATGCTAAGAAAACATGCTTCGATTTAAAGAAATAATTTCTGCGGTCATATTGCTACAATAAAATACAGTACGTATAAATCAAGTTGTATATTAGGTTTCTTTAAGTATTTTAATATTTTCTTCATTTAAAATCATATTTGACTATGTAAACTACGTATCTTTTAAACACAAATCTCCTGTATATATTTTAACCAATAACAGCGATCCTTCGCGCAGTTGATATTTCACTGACCTTAATAAACATCAATTTCAATCAATAATCTTATATTTTTGATTTTCATAATAGCATTTCTTAAAATTAAAAAATGTTCCATAGGACGTATACAGAGCGATAATTTTTTTAAATCAGGTAAATGAAAAACCATGCACTTCGGAATTTAGAAGTGCTTATATCGACCCTTTTTCTCCGGAATAAGTGCAGATAAAATCTATAGGAACGTAACGCAAAATATGATTTATGGATATGTGACGCGGGATGAGAGAAAAGAGCCAAGCGTCTAATGATGAGTTTTACGGGGCGGGCGTTTGTTTAGAAAAAATGCGACAAGCGTCTTTAGGTGGCTTCGAATTCAATTGTCTGTATCTAGGACCTTGAAAATTTGAAAAAATCTTAAACAATCGACTCCATCGCTATTTTTTAGAGTTATATCAATTTTATTGTTTTTTTTTTCCATTATACTCTCATTTTTCAAATTCTTAAATTAATTCTTTTTTGAGTAATAAGACAGTGCATGTAGTAAGAGTACAATTACGGGGCTTCTGATGAAGAGCATTATTTTTAGACGTTCATAGCCTTTTTTCTGATGCGTCAAACAAAACTTCACTCAAAGTGTTTTGGGATAGATTTTTCACAACCTTTTAGAAAAACAAAAAAAAAGTTTTGAGAAAATTTATAAGTTTAGTTAAAATAAAAACTAGGACATGTGCTCGAGATATCAACGTTCAGAACACGGATTAGTGAAGTTTAATTTAAAAAAGTAAGTCAATTCTGAGAAAATCCACACAAAATTTTCAGATTTTAATTTCATAAGTTTTCAAAATTGGCTTCAAATATTGATTATATATTGAGATATTGCATAAATAAAAACTTTTTCATAAAGCGTTGAAATGCTGAATTAAAACAAAGAATTTTCTATGCAAAAAAAATTATTGTGTTTCGAGAAACTAAAAGATAGATCACATCACAATAGTATAATAGGCTTTTTTTGTCACAAATCCAAAAAAAATACATTTTTTTCATTGAATGGTAATAATTTCCACAAATATCAATGCGAATATATTGAAAGAAGAATTACTAATTCAAAATTGTGAATCAATTTGAACTAAAATTTCACAATGTAATAAATGTATGTTTTATAATTCTTTAGAATATTTCTAAATTCCAAAAAATTTTAACCAAACAAAGAAACAGGTATTCAAGTATAAAATAGACGTTATTCGTCATGTTTATTTATGATCATTATCTTAAATAGAATCATAATGAAAGATTGAACATTAAAAAATGATTTCTAAACATTTCTCTTTGTAAAATGTCAGCGGCCCCCTCCAGGGCGAAGAGTCTCTTAGATTGAGAAGCCAAAATAATATACTAAACTATACTGTCGTCTTACTGCAAGCAAGTTATAAATCGGCTTTCTTTTTTAATTTTAAAAGAACCTTTTAAAAAATTTTGCAGATGGAGCCTGCACGTTTTTGATTACACCACTGAACTCATTTACTTATTTTTTCAAGTGGTAAGGCTTAAAATCCCATTTAGTGCCTTTTGCGACGCAAAAAAGTTGTTCGAACTCACTTAACAAAGTGAAACCAAGAGTTTGACAGTACTATTCTAAATTTTTGTTGAAGCTGTTTGTTTTAGTTATCTCATATAGTATCGAAAACTATTTAAATTATTTCTTGTACCCTGCGGAAAAGTAAACAACATTATTTTATTAGAAAAATGTTTTTGTAATGACAAAGGCTACAATAATCTGGAATATGTGGGGGAGGTAAGACAGAAATAAGGTCGTCTGTTTTGGCGATTTGTAACTATATTATAGAAATACAAAAATTTTGTCTACTCCGTTTTCGATAGGGTGTTTCCCTTCTTTTTCACTTGTATTAACCATTGTGGAAAACAATAAATACTTGATGATATTTTTCATAGTAGACATTATATAAATTTTCTATGTAAAGACCGATTTTCTCAAAAACGTTCAAGATCATAAAAATTGCGTCGTCAGTTTTATAAAACTCAGTAAATATTTCTTTTTTCTTGAACGTAACTTATCAAATATAAATACAATTTCGAACAATAATAATCTATGAAGATAATCTCGTACGGACAAACTTCAAACCTAAAGACGGATTCTCAATAAAAAAGTTAAATTTTTGAACAAAAAGGATAACTTTTTGACAAGATAGTTGCGTTTTTAACAAAACAATAAAATTTTCAACCAAATAAATAAACTTTCTACAACGAATTTTTATACAGCAGTTGAATCTTCAACCCAAAAGTATAAATATTTATAAAAAAATTAATTTTCAACAACAAGGTTATATTTTAACTTAAATAGGATCAATTTTTAACAAAAAATGAAATAGTAGAACTTGCAGTGAAGAAACAAAAACCAAAAATTTTTAAGCGAAAAAAAATATATTCAAAAAAATACCTAAATTTTTAATAAAAAAGTTAAATTTCTTAACAGCAAGGATAACTTTTTGTCAAGATAGTTGCGTTTTTAACAAAACAATAAAATTTTTGACCAAATAAATAAATTTTCCACAACGAATTTTTACACAGCAATTGAATCTTTAGCCCGAAAGTATAAATATTTATAAAAAATGAATTTTTAACAACAAAGTTATATTTTAACTCAAATAAGATCAATTTTTAACAAAAAATGGAATCGTAAAACTTGCAGTAAAAAAACGAAAACCAAAAATTTCAAGCAAAAAAAAAAACAAATTCGAAAAAATACCTCAATTTTTAATTAAAAATGTCAATTTTTACTAAAAAAGACAAATCTACAACGAAAAACATAAGTTTTCAACTCAAAAATACGAATTTCCAACAAAACAGGTGAATTTTTAAGCCAAAAATTTTTTTAACAGAAGAGTAAAATCTGTGATCATTTTGATTCATGTGTGATGAATAAGTTGATCTTTCTAGCAAGTAGTTAAATCTTTGATCAAAAAAGATTAATGATTAATAGAACAAGTACACAAGGAAATCTTGTGCTTTCTCAAAAACAGAAAAAAAGAGACATTCTTTGAGATGGAGTGAAGATTGTGAAAGGGGAAAGAGTGCAAAGTTTGTTTTTGAATACCTGTAAAATAATATTAATAATTTACATTTTTTAACAGTTCAGAACATTGTTATTCACATTTATATTTTTCATGTATGGTGTCACATTCTGCGTCACTTCCTCGCCTTCTTTGCAAAAAATCGTTATAAAATCTGTTAACCACATTTTTACATGGCAGTGCGGCGTATTGTTGAAATTATCATTATCTGTGTTTGTTCACGATGAGCATAACTTTAATCTGACTTTATTCCTCGAGAATACAGAATGTGTTTATCATAAAAAGAAAGGGTACGCATCCACATAGATGAAATTTACACGCGCGTAATTCTGCTCGTTCTTACGCTCATTGAAATTCAGATGTGCACAAATGGTGCCTTCCTAACTGTGTATCTGAATGGATCATACACTCTTACCTATGTACGTTAAAATTTAGAATCTAGCTTATTAATTTCCAATGCATCATAGATTAATGTGCATCAGCATTGCATAGAAATCACCTTTTAAGGGACAATGCTATAAATTCGCAACAATAAGTTTAAAGGTTTTTTGAATTCTTTATTCAGGGAAAACGGAAACTTTCCAGAATCATTACAGATTTTTTAAACAACTAAATGTTTGGATGACCAACAGAGAACAGTGGGTAGACTGATTTCCAATTAACTTGTGTTATCTGTCTAGCAGAATTTCGCCGCGCCTGTGTACTTCTTACTACAGCTACTTTCTGTATAAAGTAATTTCAAATGAAACGATATTGCATCTATTTTTTTTTGCAGAAAATATTTCACAGTAGGCTGTAACCGCGATGGCGATTGACCTGGTACTTGCTGCCTGTAAGCGGGCCGAGCTCGAGCCTTATCTTCGTGTGAGCTCCAGGTCTTCTTGTGCCATGTCTTTTTCTGCCATGTCTCCTCCTGCCAGGTCTTCTTTTTCCAAGACGAATCTTGCTAAGACTGCAGATTTACAGGTATTTGGATATTGTCTTCGACAACTTGGAGTTATTTGACTTATTCTCAGCAGCAATCCGGAGAGGTGATTGGAATTTCGAAAATTCCCTTTTTATCCCAAATCGTGACTTTTACATTAACTAAAATCAAACGTCTTTCAGCTCATACTAATTTAGGAACAAATTATATTAGCAGCATTTTATAGTCACATTTTATCTTTATTACAGGCCATTGATATTCTTAGTTTTCAGTGAAAGGCACCGGTCAAAAATAATCATAGGAAGCGTTAAATCTACAGACTTGACTGAAGGCGAAAAGTTAACAAAATCAAGTTCTAGAATACTAAAAAACCCTCTACTTTGCCGCTCAAAGTGAAAAGATGCATAAGTTGCGATTCTTTCTAAAAGTTTTGAAAAAAAAGTATACGATCAAGCTATTGCTAGGTGGCTAACGGTGAAATTAACCACCCATTAGAATCAGTCTTCGGGCCCATAAAAAGAGGTCCGGCAAACCGTTTTAACCATTTTTACACTGTTGTCGACTGAGTTATGGGAATAAACTATGGTCTTTAATAAGTCAATCATAATTTTCCCGATTTTTTTAAATTTTCCATACAGTATTTTAGGAAAAATGTTATAACTTTATTTAAAATTTCCAAACTTTTGTAAAATATCTATTCCTGTGTGGAACCAAAATTTCCACAACTTTAAGGTAAATTGCTGAACTTCCTACGAACTGTCCCAACAGTTTTTTAGGAAAAATACTCTAGCTTTATTTAAATTTCCGAAATGTTAAGAAATTGTGCCTACAGTTTGTTAGGAAAAAAATCTATCTTTAAGTGAATTCTCAAATTTTTTCACAATTTTCTCCCACGTACTGTTAAGAAAATTTCTGAAATGTTAGTGTTATCAGCTTTTCGAACATTTTTTGCAAGACAAAATTTTAACGGCACAAATGATATCAAAATGCTTACATAAACTGTAACGTCAGCTTAATGCTGATAAGGTTAAGGAAATATTTACTCTAATGAAGCCACCGTAAACTTGTTAGACTCACTGTTAACTACAGTTTGTCCACTAATTGAGAAAGATGAGGATCGTTGAGGAAATCAAGAGTCTTGTCTCTAACGTCTCTACGCAAAAGGTAATTAAATTTTGAACTGTGATAGGAAGCAAATACAGGCCTGATGGAAAACTGGAAAGGAGAAAACCACGCTTTGTAGCAAAAGGTTTTATGCAGCAGCCTAGTTTATATTGCGCCGTTTGTCTGGCTATATGGAACAGCCGGATATGTTGACCCAGATTCTCTCGAGAATTGATCTAGAAAACTGCGATCCTAACCTTTCAAAACCAGCCAAAGAAATTCTAGATAAAATCAACAGAGCGGCTAAGGGATTTACTCAATAAAGCCTTATGTGGCTCACGCCAGGCAGCTTGCAAGCGGCATGCAAAATTGGATTTAGTTCTACGAGACATAGGGCTGACACCAACCAATGCTGATCTGTGTGTCTACACAAATAAAATCAAATAGACATTTACTCTTATTAATGAAGATGACATTTTAATAGTGGCAAACGATTAAGCAATAGTGTTGAATAAAACAGAGACTTTCTAGAAAATGTAAGGTCAAAGATCTTAAAAAGGCTCGATATTGTCTGGGCGTGAAAATCACAGGCGATAGGGAAGGCATATTTTTATCGCAGACCACTTATATGATAGAAACTTTGTAAAGATCCCAAATGAACAAAAGAAAGCCAGTAAGTACCCCGCTTGCTACTAGCATGTAACTGACAAAAGATTCGAAAGACCGAGAAAAGGATAAAACGTGTCCATACAAAGAGTTAGTTGGGGCATGGATGTACGCAGCAATGTGAATACGACCAGACATCTCGCACTTTGTCAGTGTGCTTAGTCAATTTGACAGCAACCCAAAACAGAAGCGCTAGATAGCAGCTAAACGTTGCTCCCATATCATTAGGGAATCGCAAACTATGGTCAGAAATTAAAAAAGGACGATAACGTCTTAAAAGGTTTCGTCGATGCCGACTGGGCCAATTGTACTATTGATCGTCGGTTCTACACAAGTGCAGTGTTTATCGTCGTCGAAACTAAAATATCATAGGAACTGCGAAAAAAACGCACCGTAGGAATTTCCTCCACCGAGGCAGAATATATCGCAATTACTAATGCCTCAAAGGAAGCTATATATTTTATCAATTTCCTTAAAGATTTAAGGCATTCAGGTCTTGCCAAGGTAGTTATTTTAAACGATATTTGAGGAGCTAAAAAACTTGCCGCAAATCCGATACATCACTGTAGATCCAAACACATTGATGTCAAACATCACTTTATACATAACGTTGTAAAGGAGCGTCCTATAGATTTCGTCTATCCGTTAACGTAAAAAATGGAGGCAAACGTACTTAAAAAAGAACTAACTAGACTAAAGTACATGGAGTGCATCTCTGAACTTGGATGATCTTATTTAGACGCCAAAAAACGCCAATTGAAGGAAAGTGTGAAGATTTGAAATTCACTCCTTCTTATTTTTTCTTTTCTAATAGACAACGCTATCCATCGTTTATTTACATCAGACACACACACACACACCAACAAGAGTCTTTGTCTCGTCAGCATTTCGTAAATCGTGATACAAGTAACACTCTTTTATGCGTTGTTGTACTTGCATAATAAAAGTTCAGTTTATTTCGCAAATCCGTTTTCACATTTATTTGTCTTTATGCTGCTTCTAAGCTAACAATGATAAATATGTACATATATTTTTTTTCTGCAATTATTTTTAAACATCATTAATAAATTTTATGTTTCAAAATGCGGTTTCATATGAAGAAAAAAATATAGTGTAATAATTATTTGAATGTTTCAAAGAAAAAATTGCTTATTGCTTTTTACACTGAACATGATTTGATTATTTACTTTGATATTCTGTACATTTCCCGCACATTTAAGTTTCAGGCACAAGCCACGCTAATCATAAAAAAAATTTTGCCAAGAAAATATGAAATTTGCAGATTTTATCGTTTTTGTGCGGCCAGTGCCCGTATAGCTCAGCGAATGGTCTCACTAAAATGGCAATCTCGCTGAAACCAAGAGTCTCTACCAATTTTTTTTGCCTATAATTGGTTTTATAAGAAATCTTCATATCTTCATATCTTAATTCAGAAATGGAAATTGAAATGATAGAAGAAATATAGAGCAAAAATTATTTAAATGTTTCACAGAAAATTAGAGTTTGATGCTTTTATGTCGTGAACTGATTTATTAATTATTATTGGCTGGTTCATTTTTCTCACAATAATAAATTACATACAGATTTAATATTTTCCCATTCAGTATATAAATGGTCGATCTACTTTAAGGTTATGTAATTGAACATTCGTTATGATTTGTATCATAAAATTTCATTTATATTTATAATACCTGGATTTCAATAAAGTTATTTTTTGCAACGTTTGTATGTGAAATAATTGTTTATTAATTCTCATGTTGCAAACTAATTATTTACTGATTCATTTGTTTTACTATATATTCAACTACATAAACATTAAATTTTTTTTTTTTGAGTAACATAAATTATTTATTTACATTAGGGTTGTGTTATTTAATAATGGCTATAATCTGCATAATCAAAGTTTATTTGTGTTCAATACATATATTTATAATAATTATATAATTATTTTTAATGTTTGTGACCAATTTTTAATTATTTAATTCTACTTAATGCATGCTGCAGAGTAGAAAATGAAAAAAATAGAAGATTTTTTAAATTAAATATTAAAATATCGACAAAAATCGGTCGGTTTAATGGCGACTGTATTATTTCGTCTGTTTCTCTCCGCACGTAATCAATAAAAGTCGTAAATACGACGGATGCTTCCAAATTTTTTATTAAAATTTGAGAGCAAGTAAATATTTCATTATGTTCTTAGTCTCATGATAAATAGGAAATGTTAACCTTAATTTGTCAAAGTTTCAATTTTTTTCATTCACTTTCCAAATGCATAAAGAAGTGGGACTTTAGGTCGTTTCTGGTTCCCTTTTGATTCGCCTCTGGGTCATACAGCGAACTTCACACTCGTGTGGAACTGCCTACTTTTCGCACTTGTAACATAATATACTATTCTTCACAATATTAAATAACATTACCTGAAAGTGCAAAAACGATATATTTCAATGATTGATCACTATATTTTAATGCGTTAAATTTTGTGCACATTTTCATGTCTACGTTTACATCACCGCGCCGCCGTTTGTTTTATTTGATGTGGATGTTGCGAATTAAGAGGAAAAGTGTATCTTCAAAATTCAAACTGACGGTGCGGACTGCATTTCCGAATAAACCGAATAACTCTAAATTGTTCAAGTCTATAGCCAAGTACCCGCAAATTAAGATTGTTGGCAACAGAAGTCGTGGCAGGAGAAGAATTTGGAGGAGAAGACATGTCAAAATAAGGTTTGACAGAAGAAGGGTTAGTAGAAAGAGTCGTGGCAGGAGAAGACTTTGTAGGAGAAGGCTTGGCAGGAGGAGACCTGGACCTGACAAGCATATGAGGCTAGGTTTCGTGAGAAGATTGAAGTATGCGACGTGAAGTAGAAAAAGGTTGGCGAAGACATAGTTGCGGATCGGGAATATCAGGCTATTTGCAAAGCATAGTTCGATAGATATCCTCCTAGAATAGAACAAAGGATGCATCAGGTGGAGAAATTCATCCTGAAAAATTAATGTTGAAATCGTCAGCATATTTGTAGTAGCTACAATGTTAAAGTTCACTTTAAAATTTAGAGGTAAATAAATCGAAGAGGAGGAATGTCAGTGTGGAGCCCTGAAAACACCCACTCTTGACCTCCCACAAGTCAGAAAGCACTCACTACTATTATTAATTATTTAAGACTAATTATTAAGATAGAATTAAAACCATTAGATAACAGAGCATGACACGTTAAAAGATTTGAAGTTTTGGAGGATTAGGTGTAAATATTTAGGGAAATTCTAAATATCTGAGTCTCGTAATATTTTTTCTAATAAAGTTTATCAAGCGGAAACCATTCCTAATATTGTCTCAAACTGGAGACACATTCCAGGTTCTAGCATACTTTGTCGAAATAGTTTAAGTTTATAGATTCTTGTTAAAAACATTCCATTACGAAAACAGAAATCCTATTGTATAAAGTGAAAAATATCGCAGACCTAGTTGTATTTAACCTTTTGACACTACTGTTGGGTCTCTGAGACCCAAGCGGATTTTTCGAGTCACAATTCAGATGGAAATCCGCAGATTTCCAGAGCGAATGGTGGGGAAAATGTTGTCTGGAGCAAGGCCTGTCAGCACGCGAAAAAAAAATCTTAGTGCACCGGGAAAAGTAAGTAAATTAAAAAAAAAAAGATTTTTTCACAATACTTTATAGTTAGATGCTAATGTTTATGAGACGAATTTGTTTGTGGTAAGCAAATGTTTAAGAATCAGTTTTGACCAAACTAAAAATTGTTATGTGTGAGTATATTTACATGTTCGCTTTATACACGAAGAGAACAGGTCGCTGCTATGTGCTTCCTGTCCTCCATTACCTGCGGGATTTATATTTAATCTAAATTTTGTTCAGTGCTGCTATAATTACTAATTTCTTTGTATAAGTTGCCAGTAAAAATAGCTTTTTCATAAAAAGGAACTTTTTTAATGTACTTTTTTCCAAAGAATTAATCTTCAAAATGTACTACATTGACCCCTTGCAGTTTTCTAATAGACATTTTCTTAAACTAAGGTTTCATTTTTTTGCATACTTTTAAATGTATGATTTGATATAGTACCAGCGATTTCCGACAATATACACTTTGAGTATTAGATTAACTTTTTGGTTGTTAAAACGATTTTCCACAAATCTTACTTTCGTTTTTTGTGTTTTTTGGTGTGCATGAAAAGTAATGCAATTTTTTTTTGCTGGTGATAAAAATAGCCGCGCAGCGTTCTGGTCGTTCAGATTAGGTATAGGGGACTTCTAGCTTCAAGGCGATACCTTCATCAGTCTGCCCTTCGCAGTTGGAGCGCATGGATCGCTGTTTCCGCGCATC
Source organism: Amphibolips quercusostensackenii (assembly GCA_032357855.1). Classification (NCBI taxonomy): domain Eukaryota; kingdom Metazoa; phylum Arthropoda; class Insecta; order Hymenoptera; family Cynipidae; genus Amphibolips; species Amphibolips quercusostensackenii. The sequence goes on along the minus strand of JAUELO010233638.1, from coordinate 14,992 downwards.
CCTGTTTAGTACGTGTGTAACGATACGCGATGTAATCGTCACTTGAGCACCGTTACTCGATAAAGTTTTGTTTACTATCAAACAAATCTCTTGCGGGAACTTTCCAAATGATCAAAAAAGCTTACAAGGACAACGCTCTTTCGTATTCGCAAGTTTCCAGGTGGTTGAAAGCGTTCAAGGATGGTCAAAAAGAGGTTTCTAATGAACCCCGCAGTAAATGGCAGTCAACTAGCACAACCGACGAAAATGTGTCCTGTGTGCAGGCTGGGCTGAATTCTGACTATCGGTTAAATGTCCGTATGATTGCGGAAAACCTCAGCATTCCCAAAAAAATTGTACGCGTACTGGTGACTTAAAATTTGAACATGAGAAAGATTTGTGCGAAGCTGGTCGTGAAGTTTTTAAACTTCTTGAACGTTTGAAATTTGGACTTGATTTTTTTGGACGGTCTCGTTACCGGAGATGAGACATGGTGTTTCGAGTATGACCTAGAAACAAAACGAAAAAGCGCCGAGTGGCACACATCGGCGTCCCAAAACGAAAAAAGGCACGAATGAGCAAGTCAAAAGTGAAAACGATGTCGATGGTCTTTTTCGACGTCAAACGTGTGGACAACAAGGAGTTAGCTCCTCAAGGCCAAACCATAAACGTTGCCTACTACGTTGATGTGCTGGAAAGACTGCGACAAAGGTTCGTCCGAGTGAGAAAGGAGATTGTCACAACCTAGGAGCTTCACCACGATAACGCTCTAAGCCACACCACTTTGCGCGTCCGTGAGAACCTGGCGAAACACAGCTTGGCAACACTGCCCCAACCCCCCTAATCGACCGATTTGTCTCCGGCAGACTTCTAAATACAAATTTAAAATCTAAATAATTGAAATATATATTTACTGAAAGAATTAGAAGTAAGAGATACATAAAAAATGACATCTTTCAATTTTCGTCAGAAAAAGATTCAGATTCAATGTCTGAACACTTGATAGTTTCATGAGAGCAAATCTACGACATTTCGATATAAGGCGCCATCAACATTGTAGCTGTTTCTGGTCTGACGTGAGTAGCAGGCGTAGAAAAAGGTCTTTCATAGTTTTTGAACGTAAAAACTTTCAAGTAAAATCTTCTGTGAATCTTCAGATATATTTATTACATGATTCTTGCACATCTTCTGACATTTGTCCTATATGTAACAATGACGAACTTTTTATTTTGGCCATATGAATGGGAAGTTTATGCACAGATGTTAGCACGTAATACCATGGATATAGCTGCACAAAGTGACATGCTGTCTGCAAAGCGTAATCTTAAAATCTGACTAAATTAATATCATAAGCACATAAAATCACTCGCAAGATAACGCAGAATCTCATTATCAAATTCTTATCAAATCGATATGTATGTGGCCTGCCGAACAGAAAAGCAAATAAGGTCAAACATTTTTTATATATGGATGACCTTAAGCTATATGCCTCTTCAGAAAAGGACCTCAGTATCCTTGTGGAGGCAGTAATTTAGTACTTTAGGGCGATCGGCATGAGCTTTGGATACAAGTGTGCCTGCGCCCACCTACACACAGAAAAATCAGGTAATACACCATTGCGTAACAATCATAATGTACCACTCAAAGGTGAAATTACCATCAAACATTTTGCTAATGGCGAGACATATGCATATCTTGGAATACTGCAATCTGTAAACAAAGATATGCGTGCTTTAAAAACAGCCCTCTAAAAAACGTATCGCTGAATTTACAAAAAAATGGGGTCGTTAGAATTATCTGGCAAGAATAAGATCCAGGCGATTAATATGTTTGAAATTTGCAAAGTTTTCTATAGGTTTGATGCATTCAACTTAAATGTCGATAAGTTAAAGCAGCCTGACCGAAGCACACGCAAGACGGGTACAGGTTTTCTGAGCCTAAAGTGCCTTTATCTAAGAGTGGTTCTGGATATAACCTTCTTAGTTATAAATAGCACAGATTCTTTCATGCGACTTGTGCATCAACATAAAGTCGCTAATGCTTCAACGTTTCTATACCGTGATACAGATAGGGCCTCTAAGGCCCATTAACTTTATGTTGATGCACAAGTCGCATGAAAGAATCTGCTCCTCTAAGGAGCTTCGTCTCCCATTTGATTTCAGCACTAAGACCTTTGGTGCTTTAAAATTGTGTACAGAAAGCAGAACATTCTCTTTCGCTAAAAGAGAATGCTGACAAGCTCCTTCATGGTAAATTCTACGGCATTATTCGCGGACAAGAGCTATCGATGAATCTGTCTAATGTGTTTCCTAAGTCTGCTGAATTGAGATTGGAGACTGAGGGAAATTTTTTTAACTGTCAAAATGGCGTTAAATACACGTCAGTTTACCACAAACGCATAGTTATTATACCTGTAGGCAATACTAAGAGCTGAGCGTGCAAGAAAGAGCCAGAAACACTTAAAGAAGTTCTCAGTAGATGCTTAAAGTATCCACGCTACGGGTATATAAAGAGACACAATTCGTCTTTCAAAATTTTATATAGCTATCTACGGCACTTTCATGGTGCTGATATAATGCTTGTCTTGCTACACGCCCAGGAGGAACTAGATTCCCTTGTGGAGAATGACCAATGTAAGATGTACTAGAATTTCTCATTTTCCACCACACAACATTTAAGTGCTACAAAGACTCATATTGTCCCCCAAGATCTGAAGACGAAGATTATTTATGTCACAGAATTATCGGCACCAGCTGATAGTAGTATTGCGGCTAAGAAGAAAAAAAAACAGGCTAAATACCAAGCACGTATTTTTGAGCTTAGCAGACTGTACCAAGACTAGAAGTTCCATCTTGCAGTTTTCATAAATGTCTGCATTGTAAGTATAAAGATATCATTTTTCAGCCAACTTAACAAGATTTCGGCTTGCCAGCGTTAGGTTCAATTCGTCACGTTCTAGATGCCAAAGGCTGTTATTCTGTAATTACTTTATCTAGTCTGTCAGCACTGTTCTTTGTAACATAATACAAAGATTGGTAGCTTAAAAAATGTATTTAGAGGTGAAGGCTTCACCTCCAACTGTCCCGTCTGCCGCGTAATATCACCTGCGGCTAAAGACGGACTTGACAGTACAGTGCTGTACAATGAAAACTCGCTCGAATTTCCAAGTTTTACTTAAATGCTAGGGCAGAAAGAACAGAAGTAGATGACTGGTAGCCTAAAAAGCCAATATCTATTGCGAATTAATCCGCTCTGCGAAACCTAGCGCTATTCGTTATAAACTAATGAAAGTTAAAAATAAATAATTTACTGCCAAAAGAAATGTTTATTTGGAATAACCTATTTTGTTATTATTAGCAAGTATGCCATAATGTTAAATTAAAAGTCACTTATTTCAACAACGTGCAAATGAATTTAATACAAAAAATCATTCTCTTTTTACAAACAGATATTTTTTCGTGTTAATTAATTCCAGATTGTTAATTTATAGGAAGATTTATTCTAATAAAATCGATCAAGGTTTACATTATTCAAATATTTTTTGAACGTATATAATTATTTATTTGCAAAAATTATGTCAACTTTTAGCTTTAGATAAACTGTATTTTCAGTTCGATGATTATTTATTTGTCTGAAAAAAATTGTTCTTTACTCAAAATAAAACTAAATTACCTAATCCTCACATAAGTAAACTATTTAAGTTAAATAGGTATTGGTAAATTGAAAAATCAATTTCATTGGAATGAGGAAAGAAATCATTTATTGAAGTTATTCGGTTTCACATTTAGTGCGAAGAAACATTTCATTGTATGAGAGACAAATCAACAAGAAAATTGTTGGTTTAAGTCAAGGCATGGTTTTTTGCTTTTGAAAAGTAAATAATTCAAAGAAATGCATTTCTTAGGAACAAGTAATTTTTTTTAATGTAATGTATCGTAGTTTACAACTACTACATTAAAATACCAATTTGGTGGTTTGCTAGGGCCTACTGGAACTTCTCTTATTTCTTCTTTGGTCAAGATCATGACTTCGCCACTTCCTACATTAATTTTTGCCCGGTGCTTCCCGTTGGCACAATATATTCCACTGAAAAAATTGCTATGCTTTAAAATTGCAAAAGCATCACCATTAGATGCTGCTAATACAATTTGTTCCGAAATTGGCATGGGTAAATAGCCTTTTGCGTTTACTAGATGTCGCAGTTGCAAATTAGGAAAAAAAGTGTATCTTCGAAATTCAAATCGCCGGTATGGATTGCTTTTGGGAATCAGCCGAATAACTCCGAGTTGTCCAAGTCCATGTCCAAGTACCAGTATATCAGAATTGTCAGCAAGAGAACTCCTGTCAGGAGAAGACTTGGCTTGAGAAGATTTGTCAGTAGACGACTTAGAAAGAGAAGACTTGGCATGTGGAAATCTTTGAGGAGGAGACCTGGACCTAACACGTAGATAAGGCTTGGGTTCGTCAGGAGAATGAGGTAAGCGACGCAGAGTAGAAGTAGAAGGTTGACAAAGACTTAGTTGCAAACGAGAAGTACCAGGCATCTTGCCATCAGGGTCACAGCTGGACACTGAACTGAATTCTGCAAGAAGAAGAAGAGGCAATATTGTTTAATTTAAAATTAATGTGCACAGTTAGTAGCTTTGATAAACAGTGCGCATATACGGTGAAATTTTCTTGAAAACAGTTAAGTGCTTAACAAAAAAGAATAATTTAAACCAAAAAAAATCAATGTTTAACCAGGTAGTTGCATATGTAGCAGAAAAATGTAATAAATGATTTTTCAACAGTAAATATTTGAATATTAAACTAAAAAATATTATGGAATATGTTTGCTTTTTGAAACTCTCAGAAAAAAATTATAATACTATTTTATAAATTTGTGACACTATAAACACCATTTTTTCACTCTAAGGTAAGTGCAAGACCTAAAATAATTATAAATATTATACTATTATACTCACCAATCGAATGAAAAATAACCGCTAACAATAAGACCAGAGCACAAACGATTTTCATCTTTTCTGAGCAGAGGACAAACTATAGTAAGGAGTATAACTAATCAAATTTTTTTGTGGAATTAGAGTAAATATTCAAACAAGCTTCTTCTTCGGAGAGTCTCTTCAGAGATTATTATCGTTAGATATTGTGTTTATATTTTATAAATCAGTTTTAAGAAAAAAAAAGATTTACTATCTTTTATAAAACTGACCTCACTATTTATATAGTCTTGTACATTTCAAAGACATCATCTGACTTATACATGAAAAAAGTATATAGTGTCTCATATAACATATATCATCGAAAATATTTTTTATCAACGGCTAGCAATGAAAAGGTATGGAAACGCTATCGAAACTGTAGTAGACAGTAGCAGTATAAATAAGGTTCCTACTTTTTAAACTCAAAGCCTTTTTTTAAACAAATTAAATTGATTATTAACTTTGATTTTTTAAGGTTAAATTTTTGTTAATGCTTATGTTATAATATAGTAATAGTAAAATTCTATATATTTGGATAAATATTGCGTGGATGGAAATTAATTTTTTAAACGAAAACTTAACTAGTATTAAATGATACCTAGTCGCTTTTTGTAAAAATTTGATAATTTTGTTAAAAATTTATGTATTTATTTGTAAATCCATCTTTCTTGTAGAAAACTAATCCTTTTGATATAAAATTTAACTGCTTGTTCAAAGGTTTAACTTGTTTGGTTCAAAACTCATTTTATATGTTGGAAGATCCATCTCTTTGATGCAAATTTAACTATTCCATTTTTGGTTGAGAACTGTTAGATTTTAGTTTAAATTTCAAGTACTTGATTGAGAAAGCAACTATTTTTGGTTGAAGTTTCATCTATTTTGTTTAAAAATTCAACTGTTTGATTAAAAGTTTAGCTAATGTATGAAAAAAGGACCCTTTTGCTTTAAAGATTTTTTTTTTGTTGTAAATGCAACTGTTTCGTTGGTAATTAGTGCTGCTGATTAAAAATTAAATAGTTTTTATAATTTAATAGTTTCATAGTTTTTCAGGGGCTTGACCTATTCAGTGACTACTATCACAAAAACCATACAATGTTAATTTTTAACAATTGTTACAACTTATGAGAAGGGCGGATGAACGATATCAAAGCTGCAGTAGACAACATTTTTTTAATGCTTGATGATCGCAGCTTTGCCCCCACGCCAGCCAAACAGCTTTAATAAAATAGTTTGACTTTTAACCAAATACTAAAATTTCCAAATCAAAAAGACAATTTTATTGGAAGACAATTAAGGTTTTAGGAATAAAAGTTTATTTTCAATTTAAAAATATGACTTTTCCTACTTTAAAAGATAAATTTGCAATCCAGAAGGACGAATTTCGATTGACACAGTTGAATCTCTTAACAAATAAATGAATTTCTACTCTACAAATATAAATTTTCTACAGAAAGACAATTTTCTAAAGAAAATGCACGAGTTTTTGACAAAATTTATGCATTTTTATAAAGACGAATTTAAAAAAAAAACAGTTAAATTCTCTACAGTGATATTTTTTAATAAGAAAAGTAAGAGGTGAATGTTTGAAGAAATGATCTTTTAACAGAACAGTTCAACTTTTAACCATCGCTCTGCCACTTCTAGCGGCATTTGTTTTGAACTGTCGAAAGGTGCATTCTTGAAATTTACTATCAATAAAAATATTTTTTTATAATGATCTATTTCCTTTTTCATAAACTAAAGAAGCCTAAAGAAAGAAACCTAAATTACTCAATCCACACATATATGAATTACCTAATCTAGACACTTATTAATAAAAACGACGTTCTCTGCACTTAAAAAATGATTTATTGCAAAGAAATATTTCTTTGTACTGAAGAAATATTACTAAAGTACTGAAAGAATTCTTTGTTCAGAGAAAAGGAATCTTTAAATAGGAAGGCAAAGTGTATTTTTAAAATTCAAATTGCTGGTGCGGGTTGCTTTAAGGAATAAGCCGAATATCTCATAATTTTCTTAATCTATGTCCAAGTACCCGTATATCATAAATCTTGGCAATAGAAGTTCTGACCTGATAAGACCTGACAGTCGAAGACCTGACAAGAGGACACCTAGGCAAAAAGCGTAAGCAACTCTCGAGTTTAGCAGGATAATAAGGTGTGTGACAAGTAGATGAAGTTTTCCAAAGACCCAATTACAGGTAGAAGGTATTAGACCCCTCGCCATTCAAGTTATAACTCTGGTTACATTATTTACAAGGTTTATCATTTTTTTAGTGTTAAAAGTATTAAATTCTTTGGATTCTTGAGAAGGTTTTAATCATGCAGGCGTCACATGGGCACTGTACACGTAATACAAAGAATTGGTCAGGGGAAATTGTACATAGCCGATGCGAAACTTCCCTCTACTATGTCACATGCAACAGCTCCCAGCTCTCCTACGTATCGTGCTCCGTGCTGTTTTCATTTCGTGCTAGACCTCTCCGGAGTCACATACATGCTACCTATACTCTAGGAATAGAACTAATTCCTATTGAACACCAATTTATTATCCCTGATTGTGAGCTATCATTTGACACTCATTCTGCAACAATTGTAAAATGGAGCGTAGTTGCTAAATCATCCCAATAGCTTCTGCTACGTTTGCGGTGTTTTCGTCCCACAAAAACAGAGCCAAAAATTACTCCTGCAATCCCAGAAGTTTACGAGGTTTTTTTCAGATTAAGGCCGAAAATGGAGAAAAATATTGCATACCAAACAGTTGCTGCTTGACATGTGCGATTTCGTTGAGGTCAGTATATCTAGGAAATTTCGATCATATCTTCACTTTTTCTTTCCCTACTTTTTAGAGAGAACCTCTGAACCATACCGATAATTGTTATTTCTGTTTTTTGTTAATTGTTAATAACTAGTAATCGAGATGCAAGGACTCTATAATTTACCCTAATGCTTTTTTCGTTACAAAAGCTGCGTCTGACCGTAAAAATTATCTCCTGGTTAATTCCACTAAACGCAAAGCAGAAGAAATTAATTATTCTAATAAAATCAAACTATAGAACATAAGCTGACCAGAAACTTGACACAATTATTCGATCAAAAAGAATTAAATGATTTGATAAAAGATCTTAATTTATCGAAAAATGAGGCTAAAATCTTGGGCTCTAAACTTAAGGATAAAAATTTTCTTGAAAAAAATGTAAAAATTCCTTAATATCGAAATCGAGAAAAAGATTTATCTCCGTTTTTTTCTGGCTAAGATAGTCTCATCTATTGCAACGATGTAGATAGACTAAAGGAGACCATTGTTTATGAATATCAACCAATACCCGTTGCACATGCCACCAATATGAAAGAGTGCTATAATGTCATGAAACTTTTCCTTGACAAAATAGATTACGAGCTATATAAATGGTTTATCTGTGGTGATTTCGAAGCAATAGGAATTCTCCCCTGATTGCAATCTAGTTACACAAAACATTGTTGCTTTCTATGCACCTGGGACAGCAGAGCACGAGACAAATATTGAAATGTTAAAGTTTGGCTAGCGCGACAGACGTTAAAACCTAGAAAGATAAACGTTTCTCAAAAACCACTGGTTGATCCCTAAAAGATCTTTCTACCAGAATTACATATAAAGCTTGGCATCGTGTAAAATTACATCAAAGCGATCAATAGGAACAGAGCAGCAGGTCTCCTTTTTTGAGAAAAGAATTCCCTAAGCTCATCGACTCGAAAATTAAGTAGGAAGTTTTTGATGGACCACAAGTCCGGCAACTGTTGCTCGATGACGATTTTGAAAAGATTTTGACCGAACATAAGAGACAAACATTGTTGTTAGTAAAAGCTGTTATAGAAAGTTTCTCACGAAACAGAAAATCGAGAAACTATAAGTACTTGATCGATACGATGTAGCCTTTGTATCACGTGTACAACATCCGTGTGACGCCGGCGTGATTGAAACTTACTCAAGAATCTAAAGAAATGAATACTGTTAACACGGAAAAAATGATAAACTTCGTGAACAATGTGAAATATGTAGATATTCAAGATTGTGGTACAATAAAATACTAGATACAGTACAATAATTCGCTTCAAGTACGTGTAAGCCGTCAAATTGGCAACTCCGTAGAAAAAGACAAATTCCCTGCCATGCAGCTTTCGAACGGTGATAGCCTGAACCCTAATTTTTTCTACATTTCTTTGGCACTTTTTTTCATGTTTTTTCTCAGTTTTTCTAGATAATCTCGGCAACTGTATAAGATATCACAGAAATAATACCGTCGTTGAATTAAGCATTAAAAAATGCATCGAAATCATATATGGATTACATAGGTCTACAATGATTTTGGTACCGCTAATAGTAAAACTGATTTCAAGTACGTTCGGTACCCTGATAAAAACTTGATACTTACTTTTTTAATGCTACGTGTAGTTTTCGAGATTTTGCAAGGGTAAGTGAATTGAAAAGCATTTAATAAATTTATTAAAAAAAAGAACATTCAATTCAATACATTTAAATACATTTTATAACTTATTATTTTACAGTTTAGAAGCTTCTCTTTTTAGATTTTCTCCGATAGGTGTCTTCAGGACATTCCCCATTCCCGTGTAATACTCCAACAGTAATCTGCCATCATATGCTCATCCTAACGACTCTGGTATCTATCTTCCATCACCTTGGAATCTTGATGGAAACCACTGTCTTAAATGTCTTGAATGTCTTAAATGCCCACTGTTTTTAATATTCATTACACAACATGCACACCTTCACGGAATCTGTTATAGGTTTTCTAAGCTTTTTTACTGCATATTCACCACAAATGTAACAAAATGTATTTGGATTATTTACGCAACACCTTCTCGACGACGACATATCGATATTATTATTTTAAAAAAAAGAAATTAATTGATTATAATGATATTAAGTATGATAAAATAAATTTTTTTAGGTTATGATCGATCGATACAAACCTAAACGTAGCTTCAAGATTTTAACAGCTTCCCACGACGTCTTGCGGACTAATTCACCAAATTATAACATAGAATTAGCGGCACAAAACGAAATTTTTTTTTTGGTAGACCTGTGTAATGTGTTTCTAAGATACAAATTTGAAGGATTTACTTTGCGCTTTTATTAGGAATATTACGTCCGTTTTATAAAAATCCTTAAATACAAATTTTTCTAGTGGGGTGTTTCAATTTACATTAAAAGTTATATATATTATAAAGAAGTGAAACTCAATACCAACCTTAAATCTATCGCCTAGACTATCCTTACCCCAATCTCAAATATGAATCTGCAATGTGTAAATTCCAAATCAGTACGAAATAAGTCTTCTTGCGCTCAAAAACTTATCAATCAGCTTCTTAAACTATTTATCCTGCTAGGAGACTTTAATAGCCATAATTCGCTCTGGGGCTCAAACCACACTGACGCCAGAGCCAGGTTAATTGAAAAGTTTTCAGATGAACTTGACGTTGTCCTTTTGAGCAATAATCAACCTACGCGTTTCAATATATTGAATGTGAAGTTCAGTACGATTGATCTATCAATGGTCAGTGCCAGTATAGCCAAAAATATAAATTGAGAAGCCTCTAAGGATCTTTTCGACAGTGATCACTGTTCAATAAAAATAGAACTACAAAGTACACATCCAACCATGTAAAGGATAAACTCGAAGCTAGCAGCTATTGACCCATCATGTTAACCTGCAAAATGTGTACGTTCCTGGAAAAATAGTGAATGAAAGGCTTAGATGGTTTTTGGAAAGACAAATTTTGCATCAATGCACTTTTCGACAATATCGATATACACTTGCTCCCCTTGTAGAACTTGGAACTAATATACATGACGCATTTATCAGTGACAAATATCTCTCAGCTATTTCCTTAGATAATAAAAAATGCTATGAATTGGTCTGGATTCATTGCATCTTACAAATCTTAATTGATTAGGGTGTAGATGGTTTAATGACGAACTTTATAAAAAAATTTCTTTTGGAAAGACTTATAGAAGTCATAGTATATGGTTATACTAATCAAAAGAAACTGAAATGGAAAATGAAGTTTCTGAAGGATCTGTTTCAAGTGTTACACAATTTCTTATTACATTTAATAAAGTAACATTCTGCATTCCGCGACCTGCAAGGAAAAAGTCTTTTTGCCGACGACGTAATAATCACCTGTAGTAAAAGAAATCTACAAACAACACAAACTCATTTAAGACTGTCTCAATAACCTGCAAGAATAGGCTGGTAAGACTGGCTTTATATTTTTAAAAACAAAAACCAATTGTATCTTATCCTCTCAAAATAATTGAGATAATCAAAATATAAAATTGTTCTTAGTTAATTACGCGTTGAAAGTTTTTCAAACAATCAGGATTCTTAGGCTTAACATTGACAACAAACTTACGTAGTGCAACCACCTTTGATCCCTGAAAGATAATTATAAACGCAGACTCAACATCATAAAAATCCTTGACAGAAGAAATTGGGGCGCATATCAAAAAATACTACTCGACACCTGTCGCAAGCATGTTATCAGCTCCAAATTGATTTATGGATTCTCAATTTATTACTGTGCTAAACCTAATAATCCAGAAACCACCTCTCCCATACATAGTACAGGCCTAAAAATTGCTTCGGAAGCAATTTTTCCAGACTGACAAACAGCATTCTCGCAGAAAGTCAAGAACCATCACTAGCTACCGAAAGAATCATTGCCTGGCTTACTCTATTGCAATAGCCTTCACACCGAATAATCTTGCATATGAAAACATCTTTTTGGGGAAACTTCACGACGAGTACAAAAAACATTCAAATACAGTAAAAAAAAGTTCAAAATGATTCCAAAATCAATATCATTTTGATATGCAACAAAAATTATACTGAAATCAAGAGCATTTTGATCGACCGGAATGAATCATCGACTTTTCAGATCATAATGATTTGACTCGGGATCGTATATGAAATCAACTCAGAATAGCTGACGTTCTTACAGTACTTTAGCTTAAATGCAAGCTTTGCATGGTTTCCGATCGTGTAGTGTACTTGAAAGGATAAAATAATAACGAAACCTGATATCAGGATATAACAGCTCCTAAGTGTATTTGTGCGTTAAGTGCGTTAAGATAAAATTTGTAGGTTATGTCGTTCAGACATCGGCGCCGAAAATTGGCGTCCATTTTGTTTAGTCTTAAAAATGACCTGCTGTGCAACAAAAATGATTCTTATTTTTTCTGTGAACTCATACGGGCCTTTCTACGTCACAATGTACAGTTGCCTAAAAGAATTAAACAGCGAAATGGTAAAAATTGCTCCCAGGATATCTTACAATTTTTTCTACTAGAAATTTGCTATATAAATTTCAAATGAGCCCTTCTTTGCTATTCTTACGGATTCACTGTCGGCAATTAGGGTTATCAACAATACCAACTCTTTCGGTGGAAAAACTCACACATAACTTTAAATTTTTAAAACTTGTACAATTTATACAGTGTGTACTAATTTCCTTTCAAAATATTGAATTCTCTGAAAAACCCCAAAGAAAACTTTAAGTTCTTAAAACTTGCTAGCTATTCTTAAAACTTGATGATTTTTCTTTTACAATAAACTATTCCGTGTAGAAACACAAACATAAGTCTGTTGGAACGGTGACCAAAAAATGGCGAAATCTGTGGAGTAGTCAAGTTTTGTCACTTAAATTTGATAATTCAGGACGAAATTGCATTCATTCAATTTTAGCGAGGGCATAAGAGGCCTGTTCGCAGTGGCATACCATGTTAAAAATAATTAAAATTGCAATCCCTCACGAATCTGGAGTCGTTCTTCATCTTCATGCAATCCCAAAAATCTCTGTGGACGTGATAAGTTATACCAAGGTGTACCTTTCAGATAAAAATATTAAAAATGAAAATATTCTTTCGTGAATATTATTTCAGATCTCACGGTCCTTATGGGATATAGAATAAGGTACAAATGTTACATTTTCACTTTTACAGTCTCATAGGTATTTTTTTTGCCCGTAGAGGGTACCCTTTACTCACAAAAATAGAATATTTTGTTTTAATTGTTTGTCTGTCAGTAAAATGTTTTCAGGTATTAAACAGATTTTTTACACATAAGTAGAAAAAGATGAGTTTAACCTAGGAGAAAATAACCCTGCGAAGAAGGTGCTGTAATTTCAGTTTTGTTTCCTTAGGCATGCCAATTATTTATAACGTATGCCATCAGTAAAACTTTCTTGAGTATTTAAAGAAAAAATTATAAAATTATTATCTGCAAAATGTATATTTTTTAATGTATTTTCATCTGCAAAAAGGCTTGAAATAACTGAACAAGTTCTCTAATCATTTTTAGTGGTTTTTTAAAATATGAAATAATCTTTTGTGGATTAATATCAGACATAGAAAAATCTGACGAGATTTGAAGATAATTTACGGACCAACAAAAATGTGAAAAAGGGATATCCACGAAAATATAAAAATTATAATACACGAGTTAATATATTTATTTTGTTTATTTCATCGTGATTCTTGAATTCATTGTTGAACCTACGCATTCAATTCAAACTTGTTTATTATTCTAGTGTTTTATTATTTCAAGCGCATTAAATTTTAATGTATAAAGTTTTCACCGCTTCAATCTTTAAATTACTAAAAAATTAAAATCAATTTCAGGTTGTATCACTGCGAAACATTTAAATCAAAAATCGTCTTTCAATATTTAAATTTTAAATTGTTTAGGCATTTTTGAATTTGCAAATAAGAATGATTTAAGTTCAAAAGCTTTCGATTTAAAATACTCGAAAATGATTTTACAGACTTCAAAGACAATCTGGGTTTTAGAAGATTATAAAAATCTTATGCAATACTCAAGAAGAGATTCCAAGATATTTATGACATAGAAAAAATACAAGGTTTAGACGCATGGATTTGATTACAAAGTTGAGAGTGTATTTCTTTTACTAGTGCTTTGTGCTGGAAGTTTGGATTGATCCAATTGATAGACTTCTACACGCATTTCTGAAATATATGTTTATATCTTCTGATTCATGTTAGCGTAAATTTTAATGTTTTAAAAATATACACAATTATGTGACACTTAATCAGTTTTGAATGCTAGCGCATCGAATGGTCATCGGCGGGCAATTTCTTTACTCCAGGAAGCATAAATCCAAATTTGAGTGGAAAATTCCCTCAATATCGTCAACACTTGCTTATGTCCTCATGACTATTTATCATATTTATGGACAAGTGTCTAAGAATGGGGTTCATCGACGAGGAAGGTGCAGATCTCGACACAGTGAGATTATGTGGTTTAGCTTTCGCAGATGATAAGGTTGTTATGTCAGAGTTCATTGAAAAGTTGCAAAGAATGTTTTTAAATCAAATACAAGCATGGAAAGCACAAGACCTAATATTAACGTAAATAAGACAAAAATTATTGTGTTTGAAGGCATGGATGAAAAAACAATATGCATCATTTTCCTAAATGACGAGAGAATGGAACAAGTTGATGAGTATGCTTATCTTGTTAGCTTATTCACAAGTGACGGAAAAATAGATGTAGATCTAGATAAGCGTATAAACGATGGTCGTGCATGGAAACCTTGCATAAGAAAATGCATGGACGTGAAGGAAGCGAGAGAGGTGTGCCAAGACAGAAAAGTGTGGCAACAAATAGTTTATGAGTAATGCATGAAGTGGTGTGGGAAGCTTTACATAATGAATTTGTGAGGCCCTTTTCTTGGAATGATCGCTAGAGAGATTGACCAGTGTCTGTATCGGAACAGTGTTGCTACATCAATCTATAAAATCTATGAAATCTATGAAATCTATCAAATCTATTAAAACTATCTCCCCCCCCAAGTACTCCCTTCCACACCGAGTGATTCACGCCTAACCCGAAAGGAAAATATCTTAATGGTATAATAATAATAATAATAATAATTTGCCTAGTCGAGAAGAGATTAAAGTTTTCTGGGAGCAAGTATATGGAGATACATATCAGCTAAATGAAGACGCTTCAG
>JAUELO010233455.1:0-15816 GCA_032357855.1 Amphibolips quercusostensackenii | reverse complement strand
TTTAGTAATTTGCATATGAAGAGCATATTACATGAAACGCAATGCGCGCGATCAATGTATTGCGTAGAGCAAAGACGAAATCGCGTGCCGTAAACGCGCTTGAACTTTTTTGTTTCTATTATGCGGTGCAGACAACCAAGTGTGGAGCGCGAGCTTTAAATTATTTTTAATCGAATATCGAGCGCGAAGCGCGAGTGTCCTGATGAAAATGTATTATTTAAGGTCGATAAAACCTTAACCTAATTCGTTCTCCTTTTTATTTAAAACTAATATATATATATATATATATATATAATTCTAAACAAATTTGTAGAAATAACTTAGACGAGAAAATTTGTTAAATTATATGTTATTGTAGCTTGTTTAGTAGCATTATTAGTAAGAAAAGCCAGAACTACTGCTACAAAAATAAAAAGAATTACAAAAATACATATAAAACATCGAGCGCGAGTATTGTAATGAAATGTGTTTCTTGAGGCCGGTAAGGCCAAATGTGAATGAACTTTCTTTTTTATCTGAAATAAAAAAAATTCTTTTTTCTTTAACCCGAGCACAAGGTGCAAAAATTAAAGAAAGCCAAACGCACCCTAGGCGCGCTTGAACTTGCAAAGGAAAAATTTGCAATGCATTTTCAGACTGCCCTGTTGTACAAATATACATCATTATTTCGAGTTTCGTAAAAATGTAGTTTTCGGTTTTTTATGTTTTGCACAGCAATACTGTCAATGATAATCTTGCTTATTGAATATTATAAATGAAGTTTTATATTTGCATGATCAAACAATAAAAAAATAAATCCAACTTTCCTTTTCTTTTCTTCTATCATCTTTTTCTTATTCCCTATCTTTTGCCCCTTTATCCTTTCGTTTTCCCCTTTTCTTCCTCTTTTCAGTTTCCCCTTTGCCTCTTTTGCTTTCATTGTTATATTTCATTCTTTCTTTTTCTTCTTATTTTTTCCTTTTACCGTCTTTTTCCCCTTTTTTGTCTCTCTCTCTCTTTTCCCCTTTTGTCTCATTTTGTTTCCTTTTCCTATGTGGTTCATACAATACTTCATCTGAATAAGGACCTCTTCACTTTTTTCTATTCTTTTTTTACCTTTCCTTTTCTTTTTTTTCGCTTTCCTTCTTCCGTTTCCTTTCTCCCTATTCCATTTTCCCCTTCTTCATTATAATCACACTTTTTTTCTTCTTTTCTCTCAATTTTTTTGCTTCTCTCCTTCCCTTTTCTTTTTTCATCCCCTTATTTTCTTCTTCTGCCACTTTTTACTGTAACCTGTCCTCTCTTTCCCTCACCCTGTCTTCTTTCCCGTTTACCTTGTCCCTTTTTTCTTTTTCTCTCCCCGTTTTTTCTCTTGCCGTTTTTCATTATACCTTCTATTTTTACTTCTCTTTCTTATTTACTCACTTTTTCCTCCTTGCTGTTACATTAAGTGCTGCTCCACGCGTTACATTTAACTACCGCTCTGTGGGCAGATTACAAGCTTTTTTTCTGTCTATTTTAGATAATAGTGGCTTATGTACCTAGGCAGCAAAGTTGAATGTAATTTCCTTCTCTTTTTTCCTGTCCTTTTCCCCTTTCCCTGTTTCTTTCTAAAAAATAGGCCTCTTTCCTTTTCTCCCTTTTCTTTTTCCCTTCTTTCTTGCACCCTTTTCTTCAACCTTTCTCCCTTTTTCTATCCCTTTTCTTTTTCATTCTTCTGTTTTTGCCTTTTTCTTTCTCTTTCCTTTTTTCTTCTTTACTTTTCCCCTTTTGTTTCCCATACCTTTAGTGACTCTCCTCATTTTCCCTGTTTCCCTTTCTGTTTTCCTTGTTCTCTTTCGTTTGCCAATTCCTTCTGGTTTTCCCCCCTTTCATTTCCCCTTTTTACTTATATCTCTCCCTTTTTTCTCTCCTTTCTTTCACCTATTTTTCTCTACTTTTTCCTTTTACTTCTTCTCTTTTCCCTTTACCTTTTTCTCCTTTCGTGTTCCTCTCTTCTTGTCCCCCTTTTCTCTTTTCCGTGCCCGTCACGGTACAATACAGTACTGTTTTATTGCCACTTTGTGGGCAGATGAAAAGCTCCTTTTAATCCTATTTCAGATAAATTAAATTTATAGAAGTAAATTTTAAATAACTTTTTAATTAAATACTAATTACAAAAAAGTTCATCCATATTGTATTGAAATATGTCTAGCATTTTTATTTCGACAATTAACTTTGGGGTACGCTGAACAATTATATTAACAAAAAATTAAAATATTTTTTTTTACAGAATCAGCAAATATAGCACCTGCGCCAAGCCCACGCCAACGACAAGGTAATTTAAAAACTTAAGTACAATCAAAAAAAAATATGAGAGAATCTTACCAAAGTGTCTATTTTTTCCCTATATGGCGTACGTACTTCACAAATGGATCCGCAGGCGTTTTTTTTTTTATTTGATTTCTTTTTAATCCTTGGTTTCTCGCTATATTTCTCTATTTACTTCCGGAGATGTTCTTTAATTATTTTTCAACGATGACTGGTTTTGTTACTGACACCAAATTTAAGAACAAAATCAATATAATATTTTGCCCTATTTCGCAGCAGATTAGTTACTTAAAATTTTTAACAAAAAAACTAAGAGACTATACACATAATATATAAAGTGTTTGATTCAATAAGCGATTTTTAAGAGTCAAAAAGAAATTTAATGGGCTGCAATTTTCGGCAAATTAAATCATTTATATATTTGATCTTGCTCAAAGAATAAATTATTAGCGCGGGCATTTTTATTTCGACTACTACCATTGGGGTCCGCTAGTAAATTAAATTAACAAGCAAATCCTGTGCTTTTTTGTTTAACAGAATCAACAAGTGAAGCATTAGCGCCAACCGCACGCTATACACAAGGTATTTTAAAAACTGATATAAAATTTTTGAAAATATTAAAGAATTTTGTTGAACTGTTAATTTTTTCCACTGTATAAAGTACGTCATGGACAGGTGTTTAATAAAATATTGTTAACCTGAATTGTGATGTGTGGATGCTACATATAAATGTAACCCGAAATTACACATATAATTTTTATAGACAGACAAATCTTCAAGCTATTTCCAATGGGGTTTCTCACATACCTCTTCCGCAGAATTTTTACATGTGCTTTTTTCTAGAAATCTAGAACCTATTACAATATTGCATACAACGACATCTTATCCTCACTATATGCTCCTGAGTCACATTTTCTCCTTTCCTACAAAAATACTGTGCTTTCTTCCTTGTCATAATCCACCCATATTTCCCGTTAAACATTGTACATTTTATTCTCTTATTTGCTGCTGCCTTCTCTCTTACCATGCAATTTTTTTTTACTGCTCAATATACCTTTTACCCCTTTTTAGGTATCCTTTTTAGTGCATTTATACGCAGCTCATTTCGTCGTAAACACTTTTCTTTTTCAACATCTATCATTTCTCATTTTTTGTTCAAGAGAAAAAAGGATTAGCGAGGGCATTGTTATTTTGACTATACATATATTATTTTTTTACAGAATCGGCGAATGAATTACCAGTGTCAACACCGCGCTACAGACTAGGTATTTTAAAAACTAAAATACAATCTATTTCTAAAATTACAAAACATTTTTAAACTGTCTTTTTTTTTTAACATACGAAGTTAAAACTTTACAGCCGGATCCGCAAGCGTTGAATAAGAAAGTGTTAACCTAAATCAAAGTGCATTGGTGATACATGTTAATATTGCCCAAAACTACCATATTATTTCTATAAACATTCAAATCTTTAAGCTCTTCTGTACAAGGACCCTAGCATACACCTTGCGCATAATTTACGCTTCCTCTCCTCCCTAGAAATCGAGAACATATGAGAACCCTGCATACGACTTCTTCTCATTGTCGCTATAAGCTCCTAACTTACTTTTTCTTCATTCTCACATAAATATTGGGGCTCTCTTCCTTGTTACTATCCCCCCATAGTTCCTAATAATCATTGTACATTTCATTCTCTTCTTTGCTGCTGCATTCTCTCTTTTCATGCCGTTCTTTTTCATCGCTTCATATACCTTTTTCCCCTTCTTATGTATCCTTCTTACTGCATTTACCTGCAGCCTATTTCGTCGGAAAAACTTTTTTTTTACCCTCTATATTTTCCTATTTTTTGTTTTGAAGAAAAGACGATTAGCAAGGGAACTGTTATTTCGACCTTCCACATCTTACTTTTTTTCAGAATCGGCGAATAGATTACCAGTGTCAACACCGCGCTATAGACTAGGTAATTTAAAAACTAAAATACAATCTAATTCTAAAATTGAAGAACATTATTAAACTGTCTAGTTCTTTTAGTATACGAAGTAAGTACTTTACAGATAGATCCGCAAGCGTTAAATAAGACAGTTTTAACCTACATCAAGGTGCATTGGTGATACATATTAATATTACTTGAAACTACTATATTATTTTTATAAACAAACAAATCTTTAAGCTCTTTTGTACAGAGACCCTTGCATATACCTTGCGCATAGTTTACACATTCTCTCCTTCCAAGAAATCAAGAACATATAAGAACCCTGCATACGACCACTTCTCATCGTCGCTATAAGCTCCTGACTTCTTCTTCATTCCCACACAAATATTGGGCTCATTTCCTTTTTATAATCTATCAATAGTTTTTGTTTAGGAGAAAAAATGTTTAGCAAGGACATTGTTATTTTGACTATGTATATATTATTTTGTTACAGAATCGGCGAATGAATTACTAGTGTCAACACCGCGCTATAGACTACGTAATTAAAAAAATGAAAGACAATCTTATTCTAAAATTAGAAAACTTTTCCAAACTGTCTATTTTTTTTAATGTACAAAGTTAGTACTTTACAGACGGATCCGCGAGCGTTAAATAAAAAAGTTTTGACCTAAGTCAAGGTGCACTGGCGATACATAATAATATCACCCGAAATTACCATATTATTTTTATAAACATACAATTCTTTAAGCGCTTCTATACTGGGACTTTTGCATACACTATACGCACAATTTACAAATTCTCTTCTCCCTAGAAATCGAAAAAATATATTTAAACCCTGCATACGACCACTTTTTATCGTCGCTATAAGCTTCTGACTTACTTTTCATTCATTCCCACGTCAATATTGTGCTTTTTTTCTTGTTATAATTCACCCATAGTTTCCATAGTACATTTTATTCTCTTCTTCCCTGCTGCCTTCTATCTTTTCATGACATTTTTTTTATCGCTTCATATACCTCTTTCTTTTTTTATGTATAATTTTTACTGCATTTATTTGGAGCCTATTTCGCCGAAAATACTTTTCTTTCTTTAACTCAATCTTTCCCTATTTTTTGTTCAAAAAAAGAAACGATTAGCGAAAGCATTATTATTTTGACCATTCATATATTATTTTTTTACAGTATCGGCAAATGAATTAGCAGTGGCAGCACAGCGCTATAGACTAGGTAATTTAAAAACTAAATCACGATCTAATTTATAAATTAGAGAACATTGCCAAACTGTCTAGTTTTTTTAATATACAGAGTAAGTACTTTGCAGACGGATCCGCAAGCGTTAAAGGAAACAGAGTTAACCTTAATCAAGGTGCATTGGTGATACATATTAATATTATCCGAAATTACCATATGATTTTCATAAACATACAAATTTTCAAGCTTTTCTTTACAGGAACCCTTGCATACACCTTGCGCACAATTTACACATTCTCTCCTTCCTGGAAATCAAGAACATATTAGAACCCTGCATACGACGACTACTCAACGTCGCTATAAGCTCCTGACTTACTTTTTCTTTATTCCCACACAAATATTTCACTCTCTTTCTCGTTATAATTCACTAATAGTTCCCATTAATTATTGTACACTTTATTCTCTTCTTACCTGCAGCCTTATCTCTTTACATGCCGTCCTTTTTGACCACCTTATATACTTTTCTCCTTTTCTCATGTATCCTTTTCACTGCATTTATCTGCAGCCTATTGCTTCTAAAATACTTATCTTTTTTGACCTCTATCTTTTCGTATTTTTTGTTTGAAGAAAAAACAATTAGCGAAGGCATTTTTATTATAACCATTCATAAATTATTTTTTTAACAGCATCGGCGAACGAATTATCAGTGTCAACACCACGCTATAAACAGGGTAATTTAAAAAGTAAAATACAATCTAATCTAAGTATAAAAGAATATTGCTAAACTGTCTAGTTTTTTCCCTATACAAAAAAAATACCTGATAGACATATTAATATAAACCAAAATTGCCACATTATTTATATATACAGTTAAATCTGCGAGCTATTCCTGCAAAGGACATCAGTGATATATAAAGTCTCACGCAAATTCATAAGGCGCTCTTTCTTATTCAAGATCACCAGTTGTAGAGCTGTAATTATTATCCCCAAAATGTTTGTTTTTTTTAAATTTGTTAGAAGGTTAACAGTTTTTTAAAGTTTCTTTTTCCTTTTTATTGAAATACACTTTAAGATGATAAGAGCTTTTACGAAACTGTATAACTGTAGATCATAAGTTAGCGGGAAACTCCCTAAAGTTCTTTATTGAATAAAACATTGATGAATCTTACGTTTATGAAAGAAAGCACATCTCTTGATACGATTTTCTTTCTTATTGCACATTTTTATTATCATTAGTTGATGAACTGTCTTACTTAATATAACAGTTTCCCGGAATCACTACCGATCCGTCGCAGTGCTCGCAGAACGCTCACTAAACACACAGATTCGGCATTACTCAGTTTTATCCCACACTGGAGCGCTAGCAAGCGATTTAACACAGAAAAACGCACATGCCACGAAATTTGGACAATTGTGGCGAAGATATACTTACACTTCTGATATTTCGCAGAAAGAAAAAAAACAATAAGACAAGCTACCGTTCACCTGCAACAACTGCCTTAGATTTTACCAGGATAAGTATAAAAACGTCGTGACCGACCGCCATGAAATGTATAATTGTATTGGTTAAAGCTGTTTAAAATTTCAGCACTTGCGACCAAAAAATAGGTCAGAAGCAAATTTTAGAGATTAAATATTTATTTTTTTCCGTATAGCACTAGTGATGCGACCCACTGTCAATTATGAACGGGGAACAGCAACATACTTTAAAAGGACCATATTGCCCACCTTAATGTTGGGACGCTCTTGTTGTCACTCTTGTTTCACTCTCTTGTTAAACATTTGCTGAAACATTTCTGCTATACTTTGCACGATTTTCTATTCAGTCAATCGATTATCTAAAACAAGTTAAACAGAAGGTTCAGAAGCACTTTAAGAGGGACACCAATCAGAAACTGATCTGGTTTCAAATACAAGAGATCTTCAGGATCATCAGAATCTGAATCTGCTCTGGCTTTAAAAGGCTGCTATAATAAGTAGCCCATCGATCTTTCAAATCCTCAGGCAGTGACTCATCCCAGTTGAATTTACGAAACCAGAGTCCCTGCTAATTCTTTTGGTGACAACGATAAATGTTAAGAGCTATCCTGAAGGATCATTAAGTTCAGCGATTACTAAAAGAATTTGTGGTTTCGTAAATTGTTTGACGGGTCGCGCTTTAACCTAAATTTGAAAACAATCGAAAGCTGGATCCTAATGTTGACATAAAACTTGCAACTAAATATCCTCCCCAGCATGAAATTCAGAAGCTCTTTTATAATTGCCAAAAGGACAATCGGGGATCAATTTTTTGTCATTAGAGGATTGGTTTCGAAGATAAGAGACTCTAGAAACAATCAGCTGATCAATCTGAGGTTTTCCTATTAGGCGAGACCTTACGTTTTGCAAAATCAGTGTAGCGCGATGTATTAAATGATCTTTATCAATAGGAGAACCATTTTTTAAGGCAGTGGTATCAAGTACTAAACAGAGGGTAATCTTTGATGGAAAGAGAAAAAATGTTTCTAACACTGAATTTCTTTCTCAGTCAAATAAGCTTTAGAAGGAGGTTCTCCAATCTCCTAAAAAGTAATATTTCATTATGCAGCACCTCGTCAGTAAAACTAGAATGGGCTGTAACAGACCAATGTAGGAATAACTGCAAAATTGGACCGGATAAAATCGAGACAAAAATAGGACTCTGAGCGGTCGATAAGCCAAATGTTTCTTGTGTTATTCCAGGCAAAAAACATGATCTGAATTCATCAGAATCTGAAATTATATAACTTTAAATATTGCTAAAAGGGTCATGGTCAAAAACACTTTTCTTAATTAAATGAAACAATGGTGAATCTTACGTTTATGAAAGACAACAAATCTCTTGAAAAATGATTTTTTAAGATTTCCTTCCATTATTTTAATCTGACAACTGGTTTTCACACTGACATCAAATTTACAAAAAAAAAACAATATTATAGTTTGCTTTATTTTGTAGCAATTTGATCATTACTTATTGAAAAATCAAACTAATATATTAGGAATTAACAAAGGTATGTTTAGTTTTCCTAATAAAACTTAAAATAATAAAATCAGCAGCGGATTTCGTGCCCTATATTTTGTGAGATAGCTTGGAGGTTTTTTCAAAGAAAAAATCATTACCTGAGTTGTTTTTATTTTGACTTTTAACATTGAGGTCTGCTTAATATTCTAATAAAAAAAATCCTTATATTATTTATTTTTGCAGGATCAACAAATGAAGCAACAGTGTCGAACCCGCGCCATGGACAAGGTAATTTAAGAAATGCACTTACTGCACTTTCTTCTTGTCATAATCCACTTATTGTTGTTATTGAACATTAAACCTCATGTTTTTTTTCTCCTGCTGCACTGTAAAAAAAGTATTATTTCAGGGCTGATTTCAGCCATTAAATGAGACTCAGAAAAAACAGTCTCGAGTGGTACTAAAATGAGACCGCTGGTGAAAACCCAGATTGATTTGTGTTACATTGAAAATAATAGCATGAGGTTCTTTTATTAAAAACAGGGCACCTAAAAAATGACACCGTTAAAAAAGAAATGTATAGTTTTTACATCGTGCCTTCTTTTTTTTCATGCTGTTCTTTTTGACCACGTTTTATACCTTTCTCTTATTTTCATGTTTCCGTCTCATTGCACTCATCTGCAGTCCATTTTTTTAAAAATACTTACTTTTTTAACCTGCATCTTCAAACTCCCTCCCCAGTTTTTTTTTCTCGCCAATACTTTCTAACTAGCTTATTTTTCCCCTTATCGACAAATTTCTTCTTATACTGAAACGCTTGACTCCCTGTAAAAACCGCCAATTTTGTTTTCCCCGTTTCCCTCCTAAACATATAATATGGTGTATTCCTTGCTAATCCTTGTGACCACTTTGAATACCTCTTCTGTAAACACCTCTATTCACCTTCACACGTTCCTTCCACGCCCACACCTCCACACTTATAAAGAGGTAGTCAAACAATTTAATTCTTCTTCCAAAATCATCTGCAAACAACTTCTTTCCCAACCACTACACCTGCCTTATCACTGCGTTTGCCCTCCTTAATCGTTTTTACATGCGACCATCTACTTCCCCATTTCTTTAAAACATGAAGTCCCGATACACAAGCTCTTTCAACTCTTGCAATGTCATTTTCTTTCATTTTCACTTTTTTCCCTATCCCTTTTACCTTTTTCCTTAGCACTATAACCTTGGACTATTTTGTATTTAACTGTGACCTATTCTCATCCAGATTTCTTTTCAACCTGTTCATCATCTCCTTCAAAGTCGCCTTGCTTTTTGCCAGCAACACTATGTCATCTAAATAGGCGAGTTACCATTTCCTAACCCAACCTTCTTAAACTTCCTCTGTTACTCTTGTCTTTAGTTTGATATCCATATCCCCGATTAAAATCGCAAGAAGCGTTGGGTTAAGCGGACATTCTTGCCTCAACCTTCTATCCACACAGAAAAACTCTAAAGTTCCCTCCTCTGCTCATCTCAACCTACCTTTCGGCTCTTCATAATTCCCATATAATTTGTTTTTACAGAATCAACAAATGAACTATCAGTGTCCCCTCCAAGCTATGTACCAGGTAATTTACAAGCTTAAATACATTCTGAAATAAATATAAAATAATTTTGTGGAACCATCTAGTTTTGTCGCGAAATAAAATGATTTCTAACCGAATTCACAAGTGTTTAATAAAAGTGTGCTTACTAAGATGAAGGTGTATGAACGGTAAATAGTAAAATTAACTTAAATTGCCAACAATATTTGTATATTCAGTTAAATCTGCAAGCTATTCTGCATAGGGACATCGATGTTCCCTAAACTCTCTTTGAAATGCATTCAGCGCTCTCTTTTGTACAAAATCATTCATTTCAAGTCCATAATTATTATCTCTCATATTCCTTCCTTAAGGATAAATATCTATTTATAAAATTTATTGTTTCTCGACATATCATTTGATTCATTCTCTAAAATTTTCCTTAATTATTTTATTCCAACAACTAACTTTGTCACTGAGACTGAATATCAAAACATAATCATATTTTTCCTTATTTTGCAGCAGTTTAATTAGTAGAAATTTTAAAAACACTGCATGACAGCAAATTTATAATGTTATATTTAAAAAAATAGTTTAAAAATTTTCCTAATAAGACTTAAAAGGTATAAAACAGACAGCTAATTGCGTGCGAAATATTTCGTTTGACAGCTTAGAGATTCTTTGAAGTACAGCTTTTCGGATCAAGGCAGCTCGAACAGGGATAGAATGGAGGTTTTTTGAACCGTAAAAAACTTTTTGGAAGTCAGCAATTTAATTTAAAATATTATTTCGTGGATGATTATTAGCAGAATTGTAATTTGGTGTAATAATTAAGCAATAATTTAGTAATTATAAGCTAATGAATTTTTTAATCTTTAAAGTAGTTAGTAACTACATTTTTCTTACTTTATCAGGTAGATATTCCCGACCGAACTACCTCAGTTATCGCAATAATGATTTATTAATGCGAAATGGTGTTTACTATGGAAAATACGTATCAGCTGACATGGAGATATGGAGAACAGATGCAAATCTTAATTACGGTGATTTGAAAATACTTATTTTTCTGATACTCTATTAGTGAAATGCTAAAATATTACAATTTTATGAGCTGATCAGCTAATTACTAATATAATACCAATTTTCATAATTTCAGTGATGGAAAATGGTAAAAAAAAGGCAGTAGATGCTCGAAGCGATGTTTGGAAAAATGATATACTGGTACGTAGTGGTATAATGTTTGGAATAAATATCGGGCGCGTCTTCATCGAGCTACCTCGACATCAACAGAGACCTGCGACCTCCTCCTAATTGTTTTATTGTTTTAAACTTTGTACCAGTATAAAATAAAGTAAAACAGTGTTTATACATTGGTCAAACCAACAATGTTTATTGAGATTTTTTAATTCCCCTTATTAGTATCCTCAACACACCCTATGGTCCTCAAGCGTAACGACAAATTCCTACATCAAATAATATTTACTAGAGGAGGACATCTATTTATTATTTACATTCTACGGATTCTACTGTGCTTTTTTAAATGTATTAGGAAATGCTTGAGTAGTTTTAATTTTTTATTTTTAAGTTCACAAATTTAAATCCTAAAAAGATATTCTACTTAAACTATATTTATTTAAGACAGTGAGAAAATTGAAATCATGCGGGTTTAATGTTCTTCTTAATTTAAAAGTCAACTATATAATTTTTGGTGAGATATTTACCTTGTTCGATGAAAAATTTTACTTTTTGGTTGAAAATGCATCTTCTTATAGGTAAAAATTCAACTATTTGGTTAACGATTCATGTATTTTTTTAATTTTAAATTTTTTAGTGAAAAATTAATCTTCTTCGTTAACGATTTAATTTCACATGTACTTTTTTACAACTTTAATTATTAGAACCAAAAAATTTGAAAACAGAAATAAAAAGCTATTTTTTGCCAAGAAATATATAAAATTTTTGAATTTTAAAGGTTTAAAGCTACAACTTCAAAAATGTTCAGTCACTTTTATTCCATTCATTAAGGTTCGACTTTTAAACAACTTCAGAAGCGAACTTTTCATATTACTGTTGAAACTTCAATTTAAAACTTTTAGTTTTGAATAAGCTAGATAAACAGAATTTAAGATGTTTTCTGTTTGTCTATCGGTGTTATCGTTCTCGTCCCTACAAAGGGTAACATTTGAAAAACTAACCAGATTAGGTTGCCGTTTACCACACAGTTCAGGGGACTAAAAAGAAATATCTAGTTTATTGATCTGAATTCTTTGATTTGATTTTTGATATTTTGCGGTCAAGCTACGCAAGATACGAGAAAAAATAAATTTGAAAAAATTATGCACCCAAAAAGGATTACCAAATTTGTTGTTAATTACTATTTGATAGGATAAGCAATTTTTGAATTAGGTCTAAAAAAATGAAATCAGGAATACAAAAAATAATCTTTTGTAAAAACAGCATATTATAGTAAAAAAAAATAATTAAAACCAACGATTAGTTAAATAATTAATTTTTAACTCAAATCGTTACAATCACTTCAATGAATCAACAGTTTTTAGTAAAAAAATTACAATGATTAAATGAAATATATAGACCTGACAATAAAAAATTCGCACCTCTTATGAAAAAAATGATGAATTTACATTTTTTTCGAAATCAAGAGCTTTTTACTAAGAGCGATGCAAGTTTGGCAGATTTCCTTAATCACTGAATATCCATGAATTTTTTATATTCCCTGAAATTTTTTATTGCTCAGATTTTCTTGTTATTCGAAATACTTAATTTCTCTGATTTCTAAAATTCCTAGCATAATGTAAATTTTCTCTATGTTCTAAAATCGCTCATATTTATTGAATTCCATAAAATTCTTGAATATCCTAAATTCTTTTAAATTTTAAATTTTACTGTATTCCCTGAAATCTTTGAATATTTCAAATATTTCCTAAATTTCTTCATTTTTGATCGCCCACAAAATTTTGAAATATGATGTGTTGCCTGTATTCTCCAAATTGACATAATTCTTTAGAATCCCTAAAATTCACTTAATTTCCTAAATTCACGTAAAATAAAAAAAATATATTTTTTTTATTCTTGGAAATCCTATCAAGATTTCTTAAATCTTTATAAAATCCGTTTTCAAAAATGATTATGTGAAAAAATGATTATTTGAAAATTAATTTTTGTTTCTAAGCAAAATTGTTAGTTTTCTGAAGTAATATTTAAAAAATGTTAAAAATTAACTTTAATGACGGTTTAAATCATTTTTTGGTAATCCATGAATTATTAAAATTCCTATAAGTTTATCGCAGGCTTTACGGTTTTCCCCATTTTCTCTTGTTTTTTTTTCACTGATATGCAATGTGAATTAATAGAACACAATAACGAAATATAAATTTATACATTAGTTATATTAATTTTAACTTATAGATTAATTAATTTTTTGTGTGTATTACTTGAGGCAAAAAAGTCTATTAATTAACTTTTTGTCGTAAATTCATCTTTTTTGGTAGAAAATCGTAGTATTTTGTGTAAAATTCTATCATTTAGCTACAAATTTATTAGTTTTGGTGAACAGTGATCTTTTTTGGTTAAAAATTCAACTTTTCGACTTAATAATATAACAATTTGATAAAAAAAAATTTTTTCTATGCTAAAAGTTTATCTGCTTTTGTACAAATTATATGTATTTTTTTTGGAAATGCAAGGTTTTAATTTAAAATTACTTTGTTTTAGTTAGGAATTAACAGTTTTGTTAAAAGTAATGGTGCAGTTTCGTAAAGTACCCACATCCAATTGATTTGAAACTGTGCACATCCGCGTATTTTCAATGGCTGATTACAAAATTGCTAGCAAAATAACCGCAAATTAGATTTACATGGTCGAAACAATAAGAAGATTTGTTTATTGTTTAAATATTTTTCGATGAATACTGGTTTGAGAGAAAAAAGTCTTCAATAAAAGTTGTAGCCCTTGAAAGACTTCGTCTTTTGTGTTTTTAAACCTATCGCCAAAATCTATTATTTTTTAAAAAAATTAGGATAATATTCAAACAAGTATTTTCTTCTAAAACTCCGTTAGTTTTGGCATTTCCTACTCACGCACTTTACTAGAAGAAGGTTTGAGTTTGGTCTTCATAGTGCATGTTTTTTATGCATTTTGTATTCAATTCTTTTTTTTTTGTTTTTTTTTATATTCTAATTTTTCGTAATTTTCATATTTCAAAAGTTTACTACAAGAAGACGAAACAATTGCATGCTCTTGTCTGGATAGAAAATGTTAGGGTCGCTTATGAATTGCGAAAAAGGATCTACTCACATACCTTTTCCTTCCTAACGTCTCTCAAGGAGGGTGCGGGAAGGCGCCTTCATGACTAATCATAGAAATAATTAAGCTTTAACACCTACCCTTTTCCAGCGTTACTTTGGGAGTGGGAAGACACCTCTATGAATATTTACCAAGATATTTTTTGTGAAACCCCTTTTTCTATCCAACGACTCTTCGTAGGCAAAAGGGCATACTTGTAACTCAGTACAGAAATAATTTTGGTCAATTACATAACCTTTTCCAACGTATCTTAAAAGAGCAGGAAAGCACTTATGTGACAAGTCACAAAATGATTTTGCTCAAACCGCTATCCTATTCCAACGTCAAGTGGAAAAGGGAGAAGGAGACACATGTGTGACTATCTACAGAAGTAATGTGGGCCGTACTCCTTTCCTTTTTCAACGTTTCATGGGGAGCGGACAGGCACCCATGTGACTAGTCACATAAATAATTTTAGTAAAATTCTGACCTTTTTCTGACATTTCACGGGGCAGCAAGTTACGAGGGCTGGTTGATGAGTCAGTAACTTTTCAAATTTCCTGCGCAGTAAGTTTAAATGCAACACTGATTGTGTTTCACAGCCACTGAAAGCACAGCACCTCGTAAATTCACACGAAAATGGAAGAAAGTGGATTTCGTGTGCTGATGAGGCATAATTTTTTGCGTAAAAAACGATCACTGAAACAAAAGAAATGCTTGATTAATACTATAAGAACTCTGCACCATCAATTTTAATGGTTGACAAGTTGTTTACTGACTAACGTTGTGGTCGTACCAGCACAAGTGACGCTAAACGTTCAAGTCGACCTAAAGAGGTCATCACGCCAGGAATCGTCGATAAAATCCATTAGATGATATTGGACGATAGAATAATGAAAGTGCGTGAGGTGGCTGAGGATGTAGGCTTTCTAACTGAGCGGGTAAACTACATTTTACATGAATATTTGGACATAAGAAAACTATCCGCGAGATGGGTACCGAGATTGCTTCCACTCGACCGTAAGCGCAACTGTGTAATCACTTCAAAGGAGTGTTTGTCGATGTTCAACCGCAATCTGAACGAGTTTTTGGTTTGTATTAAAGGATTTATTTTTTTCCAAGAAACATACTTATGACACTTTTTATTTATTCGATTCGCGAATAAGCCAGGGCCTGGATTTTTAACAAGTTTTTTTATTTCTTGGAAAACTTCTGTAAAAGACTGTATTCGCTTTCTGGTTTTAGCTGACGAGACTCTTAGCCTGAAACTAAGTTGTCTTCAGAACGTAGATAGGAGACAAATATTTTTTAATATTGCCGTTTCGTAAAGCTAGACGAAACATAGATTTATCACAATATACCAAAGACCAAGGAACAATCAAAACAGTGGGTTTATTTAGGTTAACGTGCACCAAGGAAGGCCAAGGTGGGTCTGTCGGCCAGAAAGGTCATGGACACAGTTTTTTAGGATGCACGCGGTATCATTTACATCGGCTACCTTCAGAAGGGTAAAACCATTAACGGACAATATTAGTCAGAGCTTTTGGACCGATTC
>JAUELO010233362.1:0-15817 GCA_032357855.1 Amphibolips quercusostensackenii | reverse complement strand
TTTTCGATTTAAGTTACAATATTTATTATTGTGAAAAAAATGCATTCTAAATGCAGGCGTAGTAGGAACTGAAACATCATGACCTCATTGTGACAAAATAGCGATGACAGGCAGGGTCCTGGTAAAATTTTGTTTAGTTTTTTTCTTACTGAATCTTATGCGCTTTAAATATATTTTTTATCATAGATATATTATAGTATTATATTTACCAATAGAATTAAGGATGACCATCAAGGTAAAGGCCAGATTGTAAACGATCCGCATTTTTTTCAGTTAGGGTGAAAACTTATTAATGCGTTAATGATGAATCCAGTTAACAGTGTACCTAGTGCTCAATCTATTGCATCATTATATCTATAAAATAGTCGTTATCTCATAGATAATACACGAGCTTTTTCTTCCCAACATTCATATTTATATTTCATAAATCATTCTAATTTAATTATTACAACCAAGGCTAGTCAGGCAAAAATAAAGCGTATATTTGGAATAGCACTACAATAAAAATCTGAGAAATGACAATAAGATTTCTGGGAACATTTTGAATAAGTAAGATATTATTTTAGAAAACTAATTTTCAGTTCTCCACATTTCAGAATATGTCTACCAAAAATTCAGATGGTTTCAACAAAATTTTTTTGAATTTGGTAGGTTTCTAAAAACGCTCAGGGAAATTTTAAAACATTTCAAAAAATATTTCGATGTTTTAAAAACATTAAAGAATAATTTGAATCTTAATAAGATTTCAAGAAATTCAAAGTTAAATTGAGATTTTTAAAGTTTTCAAAAAAGAGTCTTTTTCAGAATTTTCAATGGTTTCACGGAATTAAAAAAATTTACTCAAGATTTGTGAGAGAATTCAAGAAGATTTTTTTTGTTTTCTAAAACGAATTTCAAGATAAAACTTATAAACAATTTTGAAAAATTCCAAATTATTTTCTAAAGTTTTGAAAATGTTATACATTCATTTTCAAACTTTGCAAGATTACAAAATTTCTGTCAATTCTTCTTTTTTACGTAATTATTATAAAATTTATAATTCGGAAAAAATTTAGTTGAAATAGGTAAAAAAAAAAATTGTTCAGTTCGACAAACATTTTTTTCTTTTGGATATCAAAAAGATAGTGAAAATTATGATTTGTAGAACATTAAGGTTACTAATGTGGCCGGTAAATATTTGTTTATAAAAATAACAGTAAAGTAAATTTTTGGAGGACACCATCTGTTTTAATTTTATAACTTCCTAAATATCATAAAATTTAACATTTAAGAATCTAAAAACGGTAATTTAAGATTATTCCATTCTTCAGTATTTTATTTTAAAATTCTGTTACAATTTAATATTTAACAATATTTGACTAACAATATCTAAATGACACGGGTCTGTTAGACCAGAGTAATCTTCTACGGATCAGCAAATAAAAGGTTAAAAAAATTATGGAGACAGATAAAATCTTCAGATACGTAAAAGAATCGGCTTTCATAAAAATATCAAAACTACAAACATAACTTTTTTTTCTAACATATTTGACCAAATATGTATAATTAATTATTCTTGTCAATAGTTGTTTAAGCTTAATGATATTTCATCTTGCGTTCTGAAATGAAACTCTCTGCGTAAAGTTTTAATTTTTGAAATTTATAAATCAAAATTCTGCAGCAATTTTTCGAAAAAATTCTTTAGTGCAGTAGAAACCCTATTTAATTTAAGAAGGACCAGATTAAGCGAAAAAAAAATATAGGAAAATTAGAATCTTTGCCAACCCTGGAATTTAAAATTTTGTATAGTCTATAGAAACACTTGAAAAATAATAAAATAACGACTTTCTAGGGTTAATATTAATTTTTTCAATTAATTTTTTAAGTGTTAATATAACTATAAAGATTTATCATTATAGTTCGAAATTTGAAAATTGTGTAAGAACATAATTCTTTCCGGTTTGAAACTCTACTCGTTTGTTAAAAAAATAAATATTTGACTTTTTCTTCATAGAATTACAATTTTTTGTCAAAACAAAAAAAATGGGGGTTTAAAAAATTATTTTCACCAACAAAAAATTTAACTTTACTTTTCACTTTTAAGTTTCTTAAAGGAAAACCCCAAGATTTCTTTCTAGTTCGAAAAACAATTCAAGAATAGTCTACATACTACTTAATTAATAAATTAATTTAAGTTGAAAGTATGGGCAAATCGTTATCAATCTATAATGAATTTCATAACAAAATTTGCTCATGAGGAAATAAAACGGAACTTTCTTATATTAGTTTTCAAGAAAGACTGGCTAGGGCGTTGACGAAAGATCAAAGCACTGGAAATAATGATACTTTGACTTTTTATTATTTTAAATAATTGCAAGTTATCTGTAACATTTAAAGACGACTTTGAATTACAAACAATATTATATTTTACCATTACAGTTTTTTTTAAGTTGAATTAAAAGGATCGAGAATCATGGTTAACGTTCTCCACTTCAAAAAGGACATAATTTTGCGCTTAAGGTCTACTTGAACTTTCCCTATTTATTCTATGGTCAATAGGGAAAGCGTGCCGCTCTTAATGTTTATTTTTACATGCACTTCACGTTTAAACAGATTTATATATGTTTATATTCTAGCAAGATTATAACTATTCTCCTATATTGCAAATACGTCACCATCGATCGTTGATAATACAATTTGTTCTTTCCTTGACACGGGCAAATAGACTTTGCTTCCTGTGAGTATTTTAATTGGCTTATCCACAGGACAAGTGTATCTTCGAAGTTTGAAAAGCTAATTCGAATTCTTTCTAGAAATGAGCTGAATAAATTGAAGTTGGTCAAGGAAATATCCCACTTTATCAGCAGAAAAAATCAAAGTAGGTGGAGCCATGGACCTGGCATAATCAAGAGGACACCTGGACCTGGCACGAAGAGAAGGCTGGGCTGAAGAAAGAGAACTGGCAAGAGCAACAGTCCTGACAGGAGAAAGAGAACTGGCAAGAGAAACAGTCCTGACAGGAGAAAGAGTCCTAAAAGGGAAAAGAGTCCTAAAAGAATATTTTTGTCTGCCAAAAAAAGGAGATGGTCTGCCATGAGGAACGACAGGAATAGGAGTGTTATTACGTAGACACTCGTACTATGAGCTTAACTTTGCAAGAAGAAACAGAGGATTAATTTTTTTTACTACCTTGGTATATCAAGAACTTCTTGTGTCAAAACTGCAAAGAAAGGTTGAGATTACATTTAAAAAAGTTTGCTCTAGCGTCAAACCTTTTGCTCGAAAGCCTATGCTTTTCAGCACTTTATGTGAACTAGCACGGAAAACCTACACCCTTTAAAATATTTTTTGAATTCATGCTTCTCTTAGTATTAGAAATTTATTAAACTTTTAATGTGTTAAAATAATAAGATGTGCTTTTTAACCTATCATGGTCAATGTGACTAGTTACCAGTTTGCTATATACTCACAAAAGTAACTTTTTTATTACCATGTTTACACAAAAGTGTAACTAGTTATCTATCACTACTCATGAAGACAAAGAATTTCAAATTTTAGTGTAACTTTTTTTATTATGTTAATCGTGTATAAGATTGTGGTTTACAAGATACACTCTGAAATACGATGAAATTCGTCGATACAAGCCTATGTGTACTCGATTGCATCTGACATCATTGTGGTAACCAAGTTTTTTTGTCATGTTTATAGTATATAAACAAAATAATATGCTCCTTAAATTAAATTTCTCACATATTAAAATATTATTTAATTAAAAACATGTGTTTTCATCTGAACTTTTCATTCTTAGTGCTTTCTTCTTTTCTTCTTTTCGCTGAAATAATAAGATTACAGTATATGCCAAAGGTATTCTCTCTCTGAAGGTTAATACAAACTAATAAAGCAATTTACAGCTACAATTATCAGACATCGGGTAATTTTTATTTTGAGGCAGATTTACATGTACGTTTACAACTTTATATTTAGTTAATAATTGTTTGCCTAAAATCGTCAATACATAATTTAAGAAAAGGAAAAAGAATGTCACATATATAATCATATTTAAAGTTAATTAGTTGATTTTGAAAAATTGGCATCCGAAAGTGACTAAAAAAGTAACGTTCTTTTAGTTACTGTTACAAAAAATGTAACTAGTTATTTCTCATCTCTGATAAGTTCATAATAATTCTCGTATAGTAATATTTGTGTGAGGAATTAAACGAGAGTTTTTTATATTTGTTTTCCAAAAAAATCTGGCTGGGGCACTTATGAAAGACTTAAGCCTCAGAAACCAATCACTATTTTCAGATGACTTCGGATCACAAACAATTTTATATTTGAGTTTTACATTTTACAGATTAAATTAATGTTGTAGAGAATTGTGGCTTACGTGATTTACTATAAAATTATATACGATTGGGTAACGCGCGCCCACTGGAATTTCCTTGATTTCATCTGAGGTCAATGAAATAATCCTGCTGCTTTGCATGTTTATTTTTGCCCGACCCATATGTTTAGTGTTAACATTATATGCATATATTCCAGCAAGACGATTGCTACTCTCCAATATTGCAAAGACGACACCATCAAATGTTGATAACACAGTTTGTTCTTGGGTTGGTGTGGGCCCAAAGACACCCCGTCGTACAAGTATTTTAATTTGTTTATCCTCAGGAAAAGTGTATCTTCGCAGCTCGAATACCCAGCTTGGATTTTTAATAAGAGTAAGTCGAATAAATTGCAGTTGGTCAATGGCATATGAACGTCTATCAGAAAAACCAGTAAACCCGGTAGTTGTAACAATACGTCTGGCAAGAGGAGACCTGGACCTGTTACGGAAAGAAGGATCGGCAAAAAGTGGATACCTGTCCGGAAAAATTGTTCTAGCTGGAGAAAGAGGCTGCTCTGAAAAATGTTGTCTATCAGAAGAAGAAGATGATGTTAATGATCCACCACGAGGAACACACGGAATAGGGTCTCCGTTGGGTAAGCACTCAAACTGAAAACTTATATCTGCAAGAAAAAAGAGAGGATAACATTTTTTTATGCAGGAAAAAATATTGCGCGGGAGGCCCGTTTTCAAAGTAGGTAATTTCAGTTATTAGCACATGCACAAAAATTTTTTCAGCAAATTTCAATCACTCTTCGATCTACCAATTATTAATGCGCAAATAAACGTGGGTTTTTTCACTGCATTCTCACGAATACATAAGACTCATGATTATAATCACGAACAGACAAATTTTTATTTTCCGAAAAAAATACGGCATTCCGAACCTAAAGAACATTTCGAGCAATTCGAGCCTGAGCCTTAGTGGCTCCACATATTTAAGAAGTTTTTTCGCTTGGGGCGCACGATTTGTTGAACTTGGATAGTGATAAAAAGACTAATTCTCAATTACAAAAAAAGTGAGAATGTGCTTTCTGAGTATTGTTTTGACAAATCGGTACTGATATAGTTTGATAAAAAAAAAATAATGAGGGTTTAGAAACGTACTTTCTAACTATAGAGTTGCTAAATCACTAATAGCAAGGGTAGCTTTTTCTCGAGACTCACATTTTTGAAACTTCAAACGGTGATAATGTATAATAATTGGGATAAAAAGAGGATAATATTGGCCATAAAGTTATTTGTAAAAAACCTATAAACGTTTTCAAAATTGAGGATACATATTATAGTATTATATTCACCAATGCAGTTAATGATGACCATCAATGTAAAGGCCAGGTTATAAGCGATCTCCATTCTTTGCAATTAGAGGAAACACGTACTATTGCGTTGATAAAGATTTGGGTTAACAGCGTTACTAGTGTTCATTCTATTACTACATGGCAAGAATCATATAATCGTTATCTATTAAAATATATTCAAATTTGACCTTTCGATATATTCATATTTACATTTCATTAATCAGTCCAATGAAAGAAATATTAAAAACAAAAAAAGTTTGTTAGAATCGTAAAACCATAAAAAATGGTTTATAGTAGTCTAATGGATAAAGCTATCACGGAAAAAGGTATTTCTTTGTTTATTGATAAAGCAGCTGAATAATTTGTTTATGGCCCTAGTCCACATAAATATTTTTCCCTTGGCTTATCGGTAAAATAATAAAATTTAAATAAATAGATAGAAGCTTATGTCCTTAAGAAAAAATCGAATACATCTTTGTCGTATCAAGTTTTTGAAAATTATCTTTTTTAGCCCTAAAATTATCAAAAAATAATTTTAAAACGATTTTCTTCAAACAATAATATTTTACATTAATTCAGTCTTGAGAATTGCATGCAAAAAAATTACAGTGGGCCTTTTTCTCAGGTAAACAAGCTTTCATTTAATTAAGTCTAATCATTTTAAACAATTTGGTAAGAAGCGGTAAGAAAAAGAAACTCGGGTTATAAAAATAGTTATTACGTAAATAACTGTTATATATTTTAATGTTTTTTAGTGCGAATAGTGTTTTTTTTACAATACCAACAGAAATAATATTTGAATTCATGAAAGTATAATTATAAAAAAAAATCCCTTGAGAGAATTGAGCTATTCCAAAGTGGTTCAGGAATACATTTTCTTTTAATTTATTTATAGATTCAATCTGCTATGATTTTTTAACTTTCCTGACATTAACTGAAATAAAAAAAAAAATTATCCATTTCTTTAAACTGTAGTTTCCAAAATAAAGCAACATTAGCTTTTCTTTTATACCAAGTATTGTAAGGGTTTTGACAATTACACAAATCCATAGCGTTTGTAATTGAGCAACTTTGATTTCGTAATATTAGACTATTTCTAGGCGTTGAAAGTTTACCATTTTTCAAATTATCAGTTGTAGATTTAAGTTTTAAAGCATGAAAAATATTTAGTTGTAAATTAAAAAATTACTGATTAAAACTTAACAGTATTTGACTGATAATATTTGAATAACACAGCTGTAAAAATATTAAATTGACTCGAATAAGAATTTTTTCAAGCACATTTTACGAACTAGAATTAAAAATTCAATAAATTATTAACTCACTTCAAAAATTTGTGAAACTCTTAGTCCTTAGTTTAGGGTTGATTTTTTTAAACTTTTTCACTCTGTATTCCTAAAAAGAGAAATTTTTCGAAATTTCATGAGCCTGGGATTGCTTATTCAGATATTGTAAAATAAAGGAAAATCTTTATTTATCGTGATTATTTAATATTTGTTTCCTACTTTGCATTAAATTATATCCTTAGCCACCCCAAAAAATGTATGATTTTAATTAATTTATATTATTACAATTCATGATATGCAAGCAACCAATTTACGTAAAAAGTGAAATTTTGGTAGTTCTTGATTTTTTTCAAGTATACCTATTAGTTTCGGAAAAATATCTCACTAATGAAAATTGCAACTAATACAAAGAAAAAAAACTCTTATTCAATGTACAATTTGAAAAACATCATTTGGCGTTGGTAAAAGTCTTAAAAAGTACGATTTCTCAGGAACAGAAAGATATAAAAGCATAATTGTATCCTTCAACATTTTTTTGAGCATTGACAAAATTTTTAGGAAAAATGTCAAAAACATAATTGTATGTGTTCTATTTTATTTCATTATTTCAATTATCAAAAAAAAATTGCTTGAGCAAATAAAGATTGTTTAAACAAATGAAAATTTATTAAACAGTAAAAGAAATGTATTAAAATTATGTAATTATTTAACCAAACCTTGCATAGGTTACTAATTTAGAAAAAAAGTGTAGATCTCTGGCTTAATTTCTAGAAACTTTAAAAATAAACAATAAATAATTGTTTAAATAATTACATCATGTTCTTAGAAAAATTTGTTACTCCAAACAATAACAAACTATTACATTTCAATCACAGAATATGATTATTTTTTAAGTTTTTTAAGAATAAATAATTTTTTGAATAATCTACATTTGTTTGAACGATTAAAAATTATTTAAAAAGTCATAGTAAATATTCGAATTGTTAATTAGCAGTTATTTGTTCAAGAAAGATGATGGAAATTGATAAAAAGTCACAATAATACGTGAAAATTTATTTTTTATTTTTGGGAAACTTTAAGGGGGGAGTGTTGCCCCGTGGCTCGAAAATGTTATTGTAGCAGCTCTTAACATAAAATAAAAAAAATCACTAATAAAGAGCACATAAGACAAAAAAATCAAAAAATTATTAATGATGATTAATTGATATTGAATTTTATAATAATAATTATAATCATAATATTAATGATGAATTACTTGATAATGAATTGATCAATTATCAATTAATAGTTGATTATTATGAAAATTGATAATGTACGATCATATATAATTATTGTTAATAATTGATAAAAATGTTAGCTGTCAATAAAGAAAACAAAATAGCATCATAACTGAATAATTATTAATAATAATTTTTGATAACGGATATTTTGATTTTTATTTAGTTTATTTTGTTATTTATTTAATTTAACTAATGGTTATTTTCGATAATGATTGATAATAATGAATAATGCTAATTATTATAATCAATAATAATAAGTAAGTCGTAATTATTTATAATTTATTTTTAGTTATTAATCTTTCGATAATTAAATAAAAAAGATTAATCGTGAATTGTAACTTACCGATTCTATAATTAAATATACAATAATGATAATTAGTCATCGAATAATTAGGAATAATAATTATGATCAATTATGGTAAGTTATTTATGATTATTAATTGATAATTGATTAATAATCATTGACGTTTTAATGATCAAATAAAAATCAAAAATTAATAATAACTTTACAATTTATTTATAGATTATATAATAATTAATTTTTAATTATTATAATTTCTTAGCCGTTTCAAAGAGCAATAAGCGCGAAAAGTGGGGGCCTGGCTCTTCTGAGGAAAGTCGTAAAATGCAAAACATTTGCGCCACTATTGACAGCGTTGACTATATAATTTTTTTTTTTGGTTGGCATAGGCTAGAAGACTTTCTTTCCTGTGAGTATCGGAATTGATTTATCCACGGGAAATATGTATCTTCGAAGTTTAAATAGTCGGTTCGGATTTTTTCTGGAAATAAGCCGAGTAGATTGAAGTTGGTCAAGTGATATCCAACTTTATCAGCAAAAGAAGTCATGTTAGTGGAGCTACTGACAGGAGGAGACCTGTACCCGGCACGACGATGTCACTCAGCTTAAGAAAGAGAACTAGCAGAAGAAAGAGACCTATCAGGAGGAAGAGATCTGACAGGAGATTTTTGTCTGTAAAGAAAAAAAGATGGTCCGCCACGAGATATGCCAGGAATAGGAGTGCCAGTAGGTAGACACTGAAACTGTGTACTTAGCTCTGCAAGAATAAGCAGAGGATTAAATTGTTGTTAATGTTTTAGTATATTATGAACTTCTTGTAGAGAAATCGTAAGGAAAGTTTGAGAATACATTAAAGGAAGATAGTCCTGGGAAATTATTTGGAACCTGGGTTCAGTATTATGAAATTCTTGAACTTTCACTGTGTTGAAAAAATAAGATATGCTTAATAGCCAAAATTGTAAGGCTACCATTTGGTTTTGAATACACAGTGTTTTTTAAAATAATGTAAATAAACAAAGTACATGAGGCCTCCTGCATTTGACTTTTTATGTAAGCATTATTCATCAATAAAGGCAGATGTCTGAGAAATTTTTATTCGCGGTAAGTTAAAAAACATTTTTTAAATTTCAATTATAATATAGTATAATATTTACTAATAAAAGTTATGATCGTCATAAAAAAAAGACGAAACTATAAACGATCTCAATTTTTTGAAATCAGGAGATAAAGTGATTGTTGCGATGATGAAGAACTTCGTTAATAGCGTTACTAGCGCTCATTCGTTTGCTGCATTGGATGTTCGCTGTAATCTTTATCTTATAGAATATACTTAATCCTGTCCTTCCGAAATATTCATATTTATATTTTATAAAGCATTTTAAGAAAATAAATTAAACAGATACCCTGCAATGTAATTACTATATATGGATAATGCTTCTGCCAAGAAGAAACTTCTCGGGCGCGAACTATAATCACTAGCAATTATTAATTTTTATCATCATCGAAATTTCCGCGATTATTTATTCCCAAAAATAAGTAAAATTCTTATTTCTCTCCTTTAATTTCCAAAATGGTATCACAATTC
Organism: Amphibolips quercusostensackenii; assembly: GCA_032357855.1. NCBI lineage: Eukaryota > Metazoa > Arthropoda > Insecta > Hymenoptera > Cynipidae > Amphibolips > Amphibolips quercusostensackenii. The sequence goes on along the minus strand of JAUELO010233362.1, from coordinate 5,698 downwards.
TATCTGTTTGAAATAGACACCCACTGTCTCTGGTACTAAGAAAATTATGAAAATTTGACAATCTTGCTTTCGTTATATTAAACAATTTATTAACGTTTGATATGCAACGCTTTCTAAACTATTAAATTATGATATAATTCAAATTAAGCAATGTTTGACTGAAAATATTTCAATAACGACGGTAGGCAAGAGTAATCTCGTACAAACCAACAAAAAAAAAGCTTAACAAACTTATGGAGGCAATTAAGATCTTCAGATGCGTAAAAATATTGGTAGCCATAAAAACAGTAAACTGTACAGAATAGGAATTTTTTCACGCATGTCTTAGTTACAACCATAGTTGGTAGTTTATTATTAGAATATACAAAAGCAGCATCCACGTAAAGTTTTAAATTTTCTTCAAATCACGCTTGCAAAAACCTGCAAAAGCTTCGAATTTGAAATTCAAATTTCTGTAACGTCCCTGGTATAAGAAATTTAATTAAAACATTTTCTGCAAAATTTTATCAAATGATAACAAAATATAAAAATATCACTTCTTTATAATTAAGTTCAGAATTTTTATAATAAAATCTTTAATACATTCTAATTACTTTCGATGAATAAAAAATTATAATAATAATCAATATGTTACGATTTTGTTTAATTTACGCTCGGAAAAAGAAATTTTAAGTTGATACATAATGTATATTATTTTATGTATTTTTACGTACGTATAGTATAACACAAGTATAATTATTCAATTCAGAACTATTTTTGAAGAAAAGTATTGAAGAATAATATAAAACCTTCTCTTTTTTCAGGGTAATTCACAACTAAAAAATTTATTATATAAAAATTATTTCAAACTGTTTTAGAAACCTTAGAAAATTTTTGTAATTTAACTGCCACAGAAACCAAAAAAATCGGGCTATTTGTACCGAAATATTGGTGCAAATAGTGCTTCACTCCGCGAATTTTATTCGAAAAATGCAAAATATTTATACCAAAACTTTGGTCACGTAGCCACAGCCTTTTTCATTCTCTATATGCTATTCAAAAATCTGCATTTTGTTTAAAATTATTTGAAACCTTTTAAATTATTTTTTAATGTTTTAAACTTCTAAGCGTCTTTCGAAATAACTAAAATTTTTCGTAAAATTTTTTAAAATCCTGCAAAATTAAAAAATTAAAGTCTTAAATCTTCAAATTCTTTTTAGACATATTTTTAAATCTTAAAAATTGAATATTACTCTTTTAAAATAAAGCCTTTATCATTTCAAATTTCTCCAGAAATCTTACTGCTGGTAACGGTAATTTTTTTGTTTCCGTTTTCAACAACATTTTTCTACTGGTCCGATTTTCTGCAAATATTTCTAAACACGATATGTTTTTCAATCACAAAATTATATTAAAAAATGCGATACTCAATACTTGGAAATCGTAGGAAATTTTTTTCAAAACTGGAGCAGAAGCAATTATTATACTATGAAATGCTTTAGAGGCGTATGCTAAACGTCTTTAAAAAATACGGTGCCTTATACTCAAATAACTTCGTGTAAAAATAAAATTATACCTGAAAAAATGGAATTTCAAGAAAATTATTTTTAGGATTTAAGTAGACACCCTGGAGAAGACAAAAGTTCCAAGCTCGTCGCACCTCGTAATTAAATGCACTTCAATTTTTTTATTAGTGAATAATCGTACAATAATTGAAGCCTTTTGACTTTTTTTAAAGAGAAAAGTGAATTTCCTCTGACTGTGCGCTACTCTGCATAGTGGTATTATTAGCAATTCTTTGAGCTTTAAACACTTTTTAGAATATTAATGGTTTTATCCATTAATTCCTTAAAAATGAAAGATTTTTGTAAAGGTAATGAATTATATTAATTGTTGTAAAAAAAAAGTTTGAAACCACATTGTAAAAGTAACTGAAGAAGAACGATTTTTATAGTTAGTTTACTAAAAATATGTAACTGGATAATAATAATGATAATCACATTTAATTCATGGTCTAGGAGATTTGTTTTACACGACATACTTTAAAATGCGATAATATTAAGCGATGATTGCCTACTGGAGTATCCCTGATTTCATCTGAAGTCATTAAAGTGATAATTTTGCTTTCCATGTTCATTTTGGCACGTCCACTACCGTGTATACGAGGACAATGTGTATAAATTCCAGCAAGAGTATTGCTACTCGCCAATATTGCAAAGACGTCACCATCCAACGTTGATAATACAATTTGTTTCATGGTTGGCATAGGCCCAAAGCGACGTGGCCCTATAAGTACTTTAATCGACTTACTTTCTGGAAAAGTATAGATTCGAAGTTCGAATGGACGATGTGGATTGTAAAAGGGAGTAAGCCGAAGAAATTGAATTTGATCAAGTTCATATCCAAGTACGTTAGAAATAGCAAGCTTGTATGGTGCAGCTATATACCTGGCAGGAGGAGACCTGGACCTAACACGAAGAGGTTCATGGGCAGGAGAAGCAGACCTGGCCGGAGAATAATGTCTGACTGGAATAGGGGCGCCATTAGGTAAGCAGTCAAATTGTGAACTGTACTCTGAAAGAAGATAAAGTGAAATTATTTTTTTAAGTATGTAAATGTATCGTGAACTGCTTGTAAAAAATTGCGAACAAAGGCTAAGAGTATTGAGGGGAGATTGCCTTGTGACATTTATTTGAAGCTAGACCAGCATTATTCAGGGAACGTTATTCGAGATTATTACTTCCATCTCATGTGAAAATAATAGTAACAGAATTGGATATCTTTATTTATGTATTAATCTAACCAAAATTTTCGACACGATATACAAAAGCAATTATCTCTGTTTGATAAGAAAATGTTATTTTGTTTTTCACTTTGAACGGGTCTCATGGCTAATTTAGAATTTGTCATGCTTACAAGAAAAATGTTTGAAATGAGATATAAAAAAAATCTCTTCGTCATGATGTGTATTAAAATGAATTGATTTTTCAAGGTTCCAATTTTCACTTCCACTTAAAATTAAATACTTAGAAAACACACATTCTGTATTCCCATGGAATAAATTTAGATTTAATTTGTATTTATTTTAAGTACACTTAAATAAAGTTTAAAAAAGAATAAGAATTGGATTAAGATTTGAAAAACTTTAAATAAATTGTTATTTGCGGAAAGCTTCAAAGCAATTTTAAAGTCATAGATATATTATAGTATTATATTCACTAATAGAATTGAGGATGACCATCCAGGTGAAGACCAGATGACAAACGATCCTCATTTTTTGCAATAAAAGAAAAAAATGATTATTGCAATAATAAAAAATGTTGTTAACAGTGTATATAATGAATATTCTGGTCTTTTATTACAGTATATGTATAATATCTGAATCGCTATCTCATGGATTATAGTTGTAAAAAGTGTCCTTGTAATTTAATCATATTTATTTTTCATTAGTCAGTCAAACTAAAGAAACTTGTTCACCTCAACCGAGGCGCGTTTAGGAAAAATTAAGCAATTTTTTTTAAAGCGCTTCAATAAATATTTGAATCTCAACCATATTTTTTAATGTTTTACAAATATTGTGAACATCTTAATGAGAGTTACTTGTATGTTTGAATGACAACAATATTATTAGAAAAAGTATTTTTGCTTTTTATAAAATTTGTTAAATAATGGTTTCTTCTACCAAAACTACGTCAAAATATTTACTAGGTATCGTGGAGTAACATAAAATAAGCTTTCTTGAAAATATTTGTTTTTAAAGAAATTGTGCTCTAAAAAAGAAAGTGAGTTATCTCACACATTACAAAGTCTTGGATTGATAGTAGTTGTTGTTATTGATAAAATTAAAAAAATTACTATTTTTTTATGAAAAATTTGAAGCATACAAAAATGTTCTGTATGCTTCTGATTCTTATTGCTTTATTTATATAGATAAAATGATAAGTTTTTTTGAATGTGTACAAGTTTTTTTCCTTGAGGAAAAAAATATCTAGACCGAATTCATTTCAAATCAGGCAGATAATACACTGAAAATCACAGAATTTCTGTGAATTCCTGCAAGTGTTTAAAATTAATTTGATCAAAAAGCCCACTTTTATGTTTTTGATTAAAGTTTTGGCCATACGAAATATTATTTAGTAAAAAACTTGTGTTTTCGTCCTAACTTTCAATTCTTATCGCATTTACTTTTTCTTCTTATCGATGAAATAATAAGATTACAGTATATTCCAGAGATATTTTTTCTCTGAAAGCTACTATAAATTATGACTACAACTTAACATATATGCAGTTGTTAGGTGTGTGCGTAAAATCGTCAGTATATGACTTTAGTAAAAGAAAATAAAAATATCAGGTAAATAATAATATTTTAAGTTAATTAGTTGATTTTCCAAAATTGTCATTTCGAGAGTAACTAAGAAAGTAACGTTCTTCAGGTTATTATTACAAAAAAATGTAACTTGTTATTTCTCATTACTGATGAACCTATGATCTTTTTCGTATAGTAATATTTTTCCAAGTGAATATAGCGAATTTTTTAAAAATTTGTTTTCGAAAAAAATCTGGCTGGAGAACTGATGTAAGAATCATTTACCATTTTAAGACGACTTAGGATTACAACAAATTTTATATTTGAGTTTTACATTTTTTTAAATTTAATTAGTGTTGTGGAACATTGTAGTTTACATGCTCTACAATAAAATTATATGAGAGTGGGTAATGGGAGCCCACTGGAATTTCCTTGATTTCATCTGAGGTCAATGGGGTAATCGTGCTGCTTTCCATGTTTATTTTTGCCCGTCCTATGTGTTTAGTGTTAACATTATATGCATACATCCCAGCAAGAATATTGCTGCTCTCCAATATTGCAACGACGTCACCATCAAATGTTGACAATACAGTTTGTTCTTGGGTTGGCGTGGGCCCATGGACACCCCGTGATACGAGTACTTTAATTGGTTTATCCGCAGGAAAAGTGTATCTTTGTAGCTTAAATACCCGTCTTGGATTTTTATTGCTCGTAAGTCGAATAAATCGAAGTTGGTCAAATCCATATATACGTCCATCAGAAGAAACAATGAGCCTGTTAGTAGGAGCTACGAATCTGGCAAGTGAAGACCTGGACCTGGCACGAAGAGGAGGATCGGCAGAGAGTAGAGAATGGTCCGGAAAAAATGTTCTGGATAAAGGAAGAGATTCGACAGAAGAATGTTGTCTGTCAGAAGAAGAAAATGATGATGATGATGATGATCCACCACGAGGAACAACCGGAATAGGTTCTCCATTGGGTAAGCACTCAAACTGTAAACTTATGTCTATAAGAAAAAAAAGAGGATTACATTTTTTTCCATGCAAAGAAAACTTTTAAACTAGTAGGCAACTTATTCAAGTAGTAATTTTATTTTACTGAAACATGCACAAAAATTTGTTCCCAATACTCCGATCGCCTTCTGATCATTCAAATATGAATGCTCAAATAAACGTATGCTTTTTACTGCATTCTTACAAAAAACTAAGATCAATGGTAACAATTACTAAAAGACAAACTTTAATTTTTCAAAGCCAAATACAACATTTCGAACCTAAAGAACATTTCGAACGTTTTAAGCCTGAGCCTCAATGGCTCAGGCGGTTAGGTGATTGGACTTCACGTTAGAGCTCAAGAGTTCCATCTGTGAGTTGGTGCCTCTAGGGATTTTTATATTTACTTTCAACGAGGTTC
>JAUELO010233180.1:0-15819 GCA_032357855.1 Amphibolips quercusostensackenii | reverse complement strand
GTGAGAGAGAAAGTGTGTGGTATGAGTGTAATTAGAGACAAATCAGGTTGGATTCAAATATTTCTCACATCTTTTAGAAGGGAACACTATTTACGTGTTACTTAACAGTGGTTACCTAAATGAGAGATAGATAGGTTCCTGGAAATTCATTCTAAGTATGGGCCTGACGTCCAGCGTACTATTACTCAAATATATGCCCGTCCACCGATACCTTCCAGCTCGAGAATAATTTATACTCTGTAGAATTACTATAATCACACAAGACTAACCGGGCAATACTCTGCTCGGCACATGTCAGAACAAGCTGGCTTAGCCATTTTGTCAGAGAAATCAAACCAGCATACCAGCAGGGGAACACTCAGTCAGATACCACAAAGCGGCAACCGGATGCGGAGATAAAGAGGGCAGCACCTGACAGCAAGACATTTTGGCGGGTCAAAGGAAAAGGGGAGGCCGTGAAGAAGTAAGATCGCGGCAGTGCAGTGTCATCCAAGGGCATGTAAAAACAAAATATCATTTTCGGACGAACCTGACCTGCTTTTTCCACGACGCTTTTCACTACTTGGCTGAAAGAGATAACTAAGGATTACACGGTGATTAGGTAGGCGTCAGCCATTATAATTTTATCTTCAGATTTAGTTTATTTGAGTATAGAGATTTTTTCTCTTTGTTATTGAGTGTGATAAATTTAGAGTCTTCGTTCTGAAGTGCGAGGTTCGAAATGATCAAATTTTGAGACACATAGTGCGCATCTTTTTTGTATGATGATATAGATTTTGTACAGTTCTATCAGTGATAAGTGTTAAGCATATTACCTTTTCTTTGTGTATAGATTTCAAGCCAATGAGTATCTTTTGTTTTTCGCCAGTTAGAGAGATATTTTTCTGAACAAGAATGTTGTTTGCCCTTCGGACCAGTTGAGTTCTTTTCTCAACATAGTCAAATAATTTCTTATTTTATATTTTAATTTACATTTAGTGTCAAAATGTTTTTCTCGACCCCACAAATCCTTCTACCTTGAGCTAGAACTTCATATAAGAGGTATATAGAATATATCGGAAAATATTTTAAAGTGACGCCGAGTAGGTGTCTGGCGCCAACCAGCTTTACGTGGGCAAATATTTAGGTTAAATACCATTAATCACAATACCTGTTTGCGATAATAGCAGAACTAGTTTTAAAATTAAAGCACAAGTTCGAATACTTTCCGAACAGGCCTCCATTTAGGTGAAAAAAATTTTGTAATATTTTATAACATAGGGGAGGGGTCGACTTAACGCAGAATGTGACATTACACATGGAAAACATAAATAATTAAGAATTTGTTGAAATTCTAAAAAAAATGAAAATCAATGATTTCATTTTACAAGTAAAGCATCTAAATATAAATTTTACACTTTTTTTCTATTCCCCTTTTTCGCCTCTTTTTAGAGAATTCTTCTTTTTCACCCTGTTTTAAAAAACTTCCTTTTTTTTCTTCTTTTTTTTTTGTTTAAATGCAAACTAAATTATTCGAACGCAATAAGAAAAACTATTTTTTGCTGAAATTACATTCTTATTAATCGCAAAGTCTTCCATCATATTTTTGGTTCATATTCAAATCTACTATTTGGTTAAAGATTGAACTATTCTGTTAAAAATTCGTTTCTTTCGTTGAAAATTATTATTTTTTTTAACTGAAAATTTAACTATTTTATTTTTTGTTGCAAAATTAACCTTTAATTTTTCATTGAAAATTTTTCTTTTATAGTTACAGGTACCACTGCATGTTTGAAATTTAAACAAAATAGTTCAAAATTTATTTTATTTGTTGAAGATTGAACTATTTTGTTTAAAATTCGTTTTTCAGTGTTTTTATATTAAAATGTACCAAATTACTTAAAAATCTATTTATTTTATTTCAAGTTTGTATTTCGTGGAAAAAAAATTATCCTCTTGATGAAAAATTTAACTGATTAGTTGATAGTTAACCTACTTTCTCAAAAATTTGTTTGATTTGTTAAAGATTAAACTATTTGATTGAATTTTTTTTTTTAAACTGAAAATTTAACTATTTTATTATTGTTAAAAAATTCACCCATCAAATTTTTACTTAGTAATTCATCTTTTTTGTATAAAATTTTTGTGCTTTGTTGAAATTTAAACTCAATTTTGATGCAAGTTAAATTATTTTTTATTAATGTAACTATATTTTTGAAAATTTAAATATCTGGTAAATATTTGCCTTTTTGCATAGAAAATTTATATCTTTGGATTGGGAATTTAACTGTATTTAAAATATTTTTTTTGGCATGAAAAGTGATCAATAATTTGGTTTAGATTTCTTTCAAATGACTGAAAAATCTTCCTTGGATGAAAATGTAAGTATTTTGTTAAAAATGGCACTGCTTTGTTAGAAATTAATCTTTTTTAGCTACAAAATTTAACTCTTTTAAAAAATTTTTGTCTTTTTAGCCTCCAAATAATGTGATGAGGTGGAAACAATGGGCAAAATGCATGGAATTCGGTCAATTTTTGCCCTATTTTGCTAATATATTTGTGAAAACTAATTTTTTCTCTATGAATGTATTTGGAAAATAGTTTTTATTTTTTGAAAATTATTTATTAAAATAATAAAATAATATAATTATTATCATTTATAACTAAGATATTTAAAAAATAAATTTTTATCCCATGCATGTGGTTTAATGTTTTTCCCTCAGCACTCAACGAAGTAAAGTAAGCCAGTGATTAAAACGAAAATACCTAATTATTTTGTTGAAAAATTAGTCTTGTTGCTTTTGAAGATCCGTTTTTTTATTTTAAATTTTGGGTTGTGAAGTCTGTTACAATACTATGTATATATGTTTCGTGTTTTGTTTTAGGCGTTTATGAAATAAAATTGAAGAAAAAAAATTTACTGTGAAGGGGGCTTGGGTTCTCCGTTTGTGTTTTGTCAAATAAAATAAATAAATAAAATACAAAAGAAAAGAAGATACAGTGAAGTTGACATGTTCACCATACCCCATGGGATGGGTAAATTTGTGACCTCATGGCGGTTGTGGGATGTAATGATTATCCTTCAATCAGGGTAAAGATTATACTTTGTTTTGGCATAGTTTTCATATTCTCTTCCGAGTAATTTTTCGTTTCATAAATCCTCGGCTTTGTCTTTTCCTTTTGATCTCGTCTATATAGGTTCCTCAGCTCGTTTTGAAGATTCTAAAACCTCGAGATTTTTAAAAGTAGAAGAGTCCTTGACTGGTTAAGAATAAGAAATTCGTGTCGCGGAATTTGCTGTCGGCAATGGTGGATTTCAAGTAGAGCGTAGAGATGGTGCTAGAGACATAACAAGCTTTTTCAAGGGCTGTCATGTCTTGACAGAGCCAATGTCATCTCGTTCTGTCCGCTAACGAACCTTGTAGCTCTTTCACTACTGAGACACAAAAACAATGTTCTTATACCATTTTGAAATCCTCGTGTCAAACCATATCTGCTGAAAGTAAAGAGATAAAGATCCTTTGTTTTTTAATAACTTTACATTTTTATGATAAAAAGAGATAGGGAATATGTATCATGAAAACTTGTATGCATAATGTACTTGAAAAAAATTTAACAATTGAAAAAAAAGACTTCCAAGCTACCTCACTTTTCGGCTCATTAGAGACAAATAAATAACAAAATAAAAAAAAGGACAACTAAAACCAACATCTCACCTTTTTTTTCTCCGTCTTTTTTATGCTAGTACGGAACCAACATGTTTCGAGCACTATTTAGACCTTCTTATCAGGGATTATTTGTAGAAAGACTGAAGGTACGAAAAATTATATTAAACCTGAAAAAAAAAATTATTCAACAAAATTGTTGTTTTCATTCAATTGTTTTTGTAAGAATTACGGATTTTATTGAAATAGACAGAAATTAGGATAATAGAATTGATGTCATTGAAGGACCTTTAAAAAATGTTAAAGAATTTTGCCTGATCACAGAAAAAACTGGTAGTTCACTAAAATTGCGGCTCAAATAAAACTTGGTATCGTTTAGAACTTGAGCTCCAATAGATATCTACAGAGACTCAAACAGTTCCTTTCGAGCCTACTTGAAAAGAACAACATGAATACTCATTCACAAACCAACCGCTTGCAAAGTAGGGATCGCTTATCTGAAATCCTGAAAAATACCGATTTTTTATTCAATAATAATAATTAAAAATAATTATATTTCAACATGTTCAAGTTGCATGTAAATGGTTTTTAATATATTTTGAGCATCAAGTAAAAGAAGTTAAATAAGTATTCAGCAAATACAAAATATCGTGATATTTAATGTTATCCTTTTTAATTTTTTTTTAAAATTATTGTTATTAATCTATGCATTTAAAATTTTGTATATCAATTAGAATAAGTAAACGAATTTTATCATAGGTGCATTTCAAAATATTTAACTTTTTTTTTGAGAAATCGTAATTCAAATTTTATGAAAAATAAAAATTAAATAGAAACTCTTTCAATTTGCTTCTAAACTCACAAAAAAGTATGTTTAGTGAAAGAAAACTTTTTTTTTTGCTAGCATAGACGTTGAATTTATTTTTTATAATGAAGCATCGACGCGTTTCAAACTGGTTTTTAGTTTTTTTTTAGATGTTTAAGGTACAACAATTTTCTAAGATTATAAGGGACGACTGAGACATAAAAAAAACCTAAAATTTCCGACACTATAAAATTTCTCAATTTAAAAATATCCGAAATTGTAAAATTCTCGAAATTTAAGAATCTCGAATTAGAAAATTCCCGAATGATAAAATTCTCCATAAACATTGCTGAAATATAAAACATTCGATCTAGAAAATTGCTGAACTGAAGCAATTAAAAAAAAAGTTTTTTAATAGATATTATTTATTTACTGAAAATAAAATAATCAAATATTTTTACCAAAGATAATTTTTTAAATGGTAATAGTTTTTTAACATTACTTCTGGAATAAAAATAACTATATGTATAAAAATTGTATGAAAAAATAAATTTCAACACACGTGCAAACAAACTTTGCAGATTTCAACTCAGCACTGATTTTTCTCTAAGTTTAAAAAAAAATTTTTTCTAAACCTAAAATTCAAGTTTTGAAATCGTTTTTCATAATTTTTCTATGCACATTTTCAAACAAAATTGTTCATCCAACAATACATTTTTTTATTGTTATTTTAAATTAAAACAATAATTTTTTAAACTTTAAACAATAAAAAATCGGCTTCTTCGATCAAAAATATTTGAGTCTTTCTTTTTAATGAATAAATAATAAATGTTGAACAAAGGATTTCTTATGGTTCAAATTCATGAATTTCATAATTCGGCAATTTTCTGTCAAAAATTTTTCAATTCGTCATTTTTGAATTTCACCGATTTTATAATTCCGGGAATTTTATTTTTGGTAAATTTTTAAACTCCTAAATTCTACAGTTTCGCGAATCTCATTTTTCTTAATTTTTTAGCCGTCCCTTAAAATTTGTGGAACATTTTGTATTTTTCGCTTCTTGAGAAGTAACTATAAACTAATTGGAAACTCTAAGGTGCTTTATAATAAAAAATGAATTTAACATTTATGCTGGTAATTGACAAAATATATTTTAATTTCTTATATTTCTATTTATTATCTCTATTTTCATCTATTTCTATTAAATATTTACCTTTTCATGAAATTTGAATTTAAATTTCTCGATGAATTAATATTTTCAACTACACCTGTAATGAAATTTTTTTATCCATTTTAATTATTATATACAATTTTAAAGAGGGCCCGCATTTTCGTCACTGCCGATGTCTCTAACGAAAAGTTGCTTGCATATGAATACGCCTTCATGTATACAACTTTGCTACATAACCTGCAAATGATATTTATTAACTCATTATATTTATTCTAATTGCAGTAATATTTTATTATTTAATTCTCTTCATGAAGTTATCTTCATCAGAGTTTCATTATATGTGTGCTTTAAAGTAAAAATTATGCTATTTATTAAAGAAAATGTCGATGTGCGCAAAGCGAAAAATTTATTATTTATAAATAGGCTCAATTATAATAAGAATCATTCAGAAGCACAATTGAGGTATCATTTAGAGCTTATTTATCCTATTAGGTTCCTTTTCAGCAAGTGGGGTTCATTTTTATTGTAGCTGCTTTGGAACCAAAAATTGGTTCTAATGGATTCCCCAGTTTTTTCTGTGATCAGTTAAAAACTAAGATCAACAATATTACAATAAGTATTTTTGATAAAATGTACAATTTATGGAGTTCTTTTTAAAAATATCTTAGATATTATTAAAAAAGTTAGTTTTCATTTCAAAAACAAAAGAAATAAAGAAGAACTAGATATGAATAATAAATTTTTTTTGAATCTCTCTTACATTTAACTATTAAAGATTGTCATCCATAGATACACTTTTGAAATGTGAATACATTTTAACATCATAGGATGGATTTAACAAAAAATTTGGGGGAAAAAATTAAATTTAATCACTTGAAATCATTAGACATTGGAACTTTTATAAAATAAGTTTTGTCTTTAATTTAGGCTCAAATTGTTATAAAGAATTAATAGAATGAAGTTTCCTGAAAAATTAATTTTAATATTGATTTTTATGCAAAATATGTCATGATTTAGCACTTATTACATACATAAATAATGTTGGTATTGTCCTAAATACTTCCAATAGCATATACGCAAGATTAAGATTTACTGTTAAATGGAAAACTAATAGAAAATTAAATGTTTCTTGATATGACTTCAATTAAAAATAATAAAAGTCATGTTATCACAGACTGACATAGGAAAACCTTTCGCTCAAAAAAAAACACTTAGTCTTCTCTCAAATAACTTTATTCAAAATAAGATAGGAGTTATTAACAATTTGATTGATAGGGCCCTAAAATTATCAAATCCAGTTTTCCATTTGAAAAACATTGAACTATGTAAACAAATTCCGTTTCTTAATAATTTTATTTTATGCTTATACTTTTAATGCTTTCACGAGGACTTATTATAACAAAAAATGAAAAAAGCCGCTTTGGGTCTTAAGTGTGTGCAAGACTACGAATCTTACTGACATTTCATGAACATTGCAGTTCACTTCTTCAGGGCTACCCGGAAATTAAAGTTTCAGGTTATCTTGTTCTTGCATATACTCTTGACGATGCTGTGATCGTCCAGAGCAACCCAGCGTAAAGGCTGGTTAAACCTGATTGTCCAATCATGTCTGTTTTAAAAAACCCGGAAAGTCCGAAAGCCAGATCGGATTAGTATTATATCCTTTGTCCCTATTAATGTTATTAGGTTTTTTTTTTTTATTTTAATCGCTTGCTTATATTTTCTTGAGAAAATATTGTATGTTTTTGCAATAATGGCTGTTTTGTCAAATAAAATGCTACGTCCTCTTTTGATGTGATGCTCAGCTAGTGCCAATTGCGTGAAATGTTTAAGCCTGTCTTTACGCTTATGTCTCTTCACACGTTGGCTTACCACTCTCCCGGTTTCTCAAATATAAACTTTGACACAAGTGCAAGAGATTTCATATACCCCCGGATTATTTAGAGGTGCCTTTTTATCTTTAGGGTTTTTTTTAAATTCCTATTTTCGCAGTTTGTTTAAATATGGATTGAATGTTGTTGTGTTTTTTGGAAATTATTCCTGTTTGTTTTGTGATACTTTGGATGTAAGGTAGGATGGTGGCCGTTTTTTTCCTCTCTTTGTTTAGTAGGTTGTTTTGTCTTGGTACTTTGAGTGTATTTTCGTATTGCTTTGTCAATTTGTGTAATCGTTCTGTATTAGGATTTGTTTAATGCTTAGACTGAAAAAAGATTAACATCAGAATAATTTTCAGAGAAATCCTAAGTATCAATTAGTTCTTGCAAAGCATAGAATTACACATTGTCGCGACTTCAATTGAAATGGTCTCAAAATTCTTTATCATGAAAGAAATCTGGAAAACCAAGATTTCATGGAGATGTTATTTATAAAAAGAAGCGGTAACAAACCTACTATTTTATAATATTCTACAATATCCTATAATATCCTATGATAATGTCCTACGTCTATATCTTTTTATTTTTTTCTTATTCTAATTTTACGTTTATCTTTTTCAATACACTCTTCTGTATCTCATTCTATCCTTCATCTATACATGTTAATCTTTTACTTTTCCTGCGTCAATTTTTAGAAGTTTCAAAAAGATTTTAAAAGATTCTTAAGGTATTTTAATGGACTTATCAGATTGTCACGAAAATCAGTGATTTGAAGCGGCTTTAAAAGTACTCAATGATTTTACAAAATCTGATAAGATTTAAAAAAAAAAAATTTAATTTTATAATATTTCTTTAAATTTAATGGATTTTAAAGAATCTATAGACAAGAGCTGATATATTTCGAAGAATTTCAAAGATCTGAAGGAATATTTTAAGGAATTTTTAAACATTTAAATGAAGTTTAGGATATTTCAAAAGATTCCATAAAATTTTTAATTAGTTTCTGGAATTTGAAGGAATTTGAAACAATTTTAAATACTTATGGTATTTTTTAAGATTTCAAGAAACCTTCAATAACTTTATAAAATAACAAGTAATCCCAAAATTGTTTAAAGCATTTCAAACTTTTTAGTGTATTTTTAAAAATTCCAAGGAATCTAATAAAATTAAGGGATTAATCAAGGGAATAATCGAAGAAAATAATTAAGAAACTACAAATTTTTAAAATGTTTTAAAAGATTTGAGGAGACTTATTAAATATTAGAAAAGATTTTATCAGATTTCCGAGGATTTCAATGATTCTGATGTACTGAAATTTAATGTATTGTAAAAATAGAAGTAATTTTATAATTTTTCAAACCCAACAAACAATTTCATAAGATTTGAACGACGTAATTGCAATTTCTCAAGGTATTTTTTTCATTTTCTCCACAAAATTAATTTCCTTCTTGCGTGGATTCCAAGTTTCTAGATACACTTTACACAACACTGGTGTCGTAAAGGAAACTAATGGTGAGTACAGGGAGAAGAAACTTCCTGGCTTAAGGGAAGGTTATAAAAGATATAGATGAAACCTTAAAGACGCTTATGTTAAAACAAGACAAACATATATTCCGGTTTATTTATTTATAAAATCCTAAGTATAGCACTTTGCTTCTTCATGTTCTTTGTTGCTTGAATATTAAAATTTGAAATTTGATGCTCACCTACAAACCTACGCAAATGGACAGAAGAAACTGAGGTTTAAATATTGTTCCAGCTTACTTGCTCACAACCTTGTTTTTGACCTCCGTTATGTTTACTCTTTTGTTTAATGCAGAATATACCCTGGTTGATTTGTTTATGACATTTCTATGTTCTTCGTTACTTGGATGCTAAAATTCTCAATTTGGTGTCAACCTACAAACCTCTGCAAATCCACAGAAAAAATAGGGTTTGGATTTTTTTCCGCTTATTTTCTTACAAACTCATTTTTATCTTTGGTTATTTTTATTGAATGTTGACTTAATATTTACTCAATGATGAATATACTTTGGTTTATTTGTTCATAAAATCCAAAGTATAGCATCTTGCTTTCTTATGTGCTTAGTTACTTAGATGCTAACATTAAAAATTTGGTATCTTTCTAAAAACCTACGCAAATACACAAAAAATATAGGATTTGTATTTTGTTTCAGTTTATTTTCACATAAAATCATTTTGAACTTCCGTTATGTTGACTCTTTTGATCAGTTACAAATATTCTCTGGCTCATTTGTTAAAAAAATTGGAAGCATAGCGTCTTATTCTATTATGTTCTTTGTTATTTGGACGTTGAAATTCAAAATTTGATTTCTACCTATAAACCTCTACAAGTGCACGGAAAAAAATAGGGTTTGTTATTTGACTTTGGTTAATTTGTTTATGAAATCCAAAGGATAGCATCTTGTTTTATGATTTTTTTGGTGACTTGAATGTTAAAATTCAAAATATGATGTATACCTATAAACCTTCACAAATGAACATAAGAAACTAGGGTTTCAATTTTGCTTCAGCTCATTTTCTAACAAACTCATCTTGAACTTCACTTACGTTCACTCTCTCGATGAATGGCAAATATTCTCTGGTTTATTAGTTTTAAAAATCTAAAGGATAGCATCTTGTTTTATAATGTTCTTCGTTTCTTAGATGTTAAAATTTAAAATAGATGTCCACTCACAAACTTTTACAATTAAAAAAAAAAAGAGCTTATAATTGGTTTTGGTACCTGTTGTTATTTACCTGTAAACTTCTACAAATAAACTGAAGAGACTAGGGTTTAAATTTTGTTTCAGATTATTTTCTTGCAAACTCTTCTTGGACTTTAGTCATGTTCACTGTTTTGTTTAATGTCAAAAATAACCTAGTTTATTTGTTTATGGAATAAAAAGTATATCATCTTGCTTCTTTAGGTATGTTCTTCGTTACTGGAATGCTAAAATTAAAAATTTGGTATCTGCCTACTAGCCAACGCAAATGCAAAGATAAAGTAGAATTTTGATTTTTTCCTAATTTATTTTTTCACAAACTTATCTTGAATTTCAGTTATGCTTACTCTGTTGATGAATAAAAAATATTCTCTGGCTCATTTGATCAAAAAATCCAAAGGATGGCATCTTGCTTCTTCATCTGTTTCGTTACCTGGACCTTAAAATTTAAAATTTAATGTCTACCTAAAAACCTCTGCAAATGTAAAGAAAGAAATTTATTTTGTAATTTGGTGTGGTTTCTGTTCTCACAAACTTATCTTGAACTTCATTTATGTTGACTCTCTTGATCAATGGCAAATATTCTTTGCTTATTTGTTTAAAAAATCCGAAGTATTGCATCGTGTTTTATGATGTTTTTCGTGACTTGAATGTTAAAATTCAGAATATGATTTATACATACAAACCTTCACAAATAAACGAAAGAAACTAGGGTTTTCAATTTTGCATCAGTTCATTTTCTCACAACCTAATCTTGAACTTCACTTATGTTTACTCTCTAAATAAATGGCAAATATTCTCTGTTTTATTGGTTTAAAAAATCCAAAGGATAGCATCTCGTTTCATAATGTTTATCATTACTTAGATGTTAAAATTTAAAATAGATGTCTACCTACAAACTTTTACAAATTAAAAGGAAAAAATAAATTTTCCAATTGGTTTTGCTACCTGTTGCTATTTACCTGCAAACTTCTACAAATAAACTGAAGAGACTAGGGTTTAAATTTTGTGTGAGATCATTTTCTCGCAAACCCTTTTTGAACTTCAGTCATGTTCACTGTTTTGTTTAATGTCAAAAATAACCAAGTTTATTTGTTTATAAAATGAAGAGTATAGCATCTTGCTTCTTTATGTTTTTTGTTATTGGGATGCTGAAATTAAAAATTTGGTATCTGCCTACAAGCCAACGCAAATGCAAAGATAAAGTAAAATTTCATTTTTTTTTTTTTAGTTTATTTTTCCACTACCTTATCTTGAATTTCAGTTATGCTTACTCTGTTAATGAAAAGAAAATATTGTCTGGCTCATTTGTTCAAAAAAACCAAAGGATGGCATCTTGCTTTTTCATCTGTTTCGTTACCTGGACCTTAAAATTCAAGATTTAATGTCTACCTAAAAACCTCTGCGAATGCAAAAAAAGAAATTTATTTGTAATTTATTGTGGTTCCTGTTCTCGAAAACTCATCTTGAACTTCACTTATGTTGACTCTCTTGATCAATGACAAATATTTTTTGCTTGTTTGTGAAAAAAATCAAAAGTATAGCATTTTTGTTTTATGATGTTTTTCGTGACTTAAATGTTGAAATTCAAAATATGATGTATACCCACAAACCTTCACAAATAAACAAAAAAAACTAGAGTTTCAATTTTGCTTCAGTTCATTTTCTCACAAACTCATCTCGAACTTCACTTATGTTCACTCTCTCGATGAATGGCAAATATTTTCTGGTTTATTGGTTTAAGAAATCCAAAGGATAGCATCTCGTTTTATAATGTTTATCGTTACTTAGATGTTAAAATTTAAAATAGATGTCTACCTACAAACTTTTACAAATTAGAAGGAAAAAATAAATTTTGTAATTGGTTTTGGTACCTGGTGCTATTTACCTACAAACTTCTGAAATAAACTGAAGAGACTAGGGTTTAAATTTAGTGTAAAATCATTTTTTCGCAAACTCTTCTTGAACTTCAGTCATGTTCACTGTTTTGTTTAATGTCAAAAATAAGCTAGTTTATTTTTTCATGAAATAAAAAGTATAGCATCTTGCTTCTTTATGTTCTTTGTTACTGGAATGCTGAAATTGAAAATTTTGTATCTGCCTACAAACCAACGCAAATGCAAAGAGAAAGTAGAATTTGTATTTTTTTTAGCTTCTTATTCCACAAACTTATCTTGAATTTCAGTTATGCTTACTCTGTTGATAAATAGAAAATATTCTCTGGCTCATTTGTTCCAAAAAACCAAAGAATGGCATCTTGCTTCTTTATCTTTTTTGTAACCTAGACCTTAAAATTTAAGATTAATGTCTACCTAGAAACCTCTGCAAATGCAAAGAACGAAATTTATTTTGTAATTTGGTGTGGTTCCTGTTCTTACAAACTCATCTCAAACTTCAGTTATGTTGACTCTCTCAATCAATGACAAATATTCTTTGCTTATTTGTTTACAAAATCTAAAGTATAGCACCTTGTTACATGATGTTCTTTGTTACATGGATGATAAAATTTAAAATTTGATGTCCACCTACAAACTTTCATAAATAAAAAACCAAAAAATAGAGTTTGTAATTAGTTTCGGTATTTATTCTCACAGACTCATCTTGAACTTTTGTTATGTTTATTCTATTGATTAATTTTAAAAAGTGTGGTTTAATTTTCTCATAAAATCCAATGCATAGCATTTTTTTCTTATGTTCTTTGCTGCTTTGATTTTAAAATTTGAAATTTGCTATCTACCTACAAACCTACGCAAATAAACAAAAAAGACTAAGGTTTTATTTTTGTATCAGTTTATTTTCTCCCAAACTCATCTTGAACTTTATTTATGCTCACTCTTTTGTTCAATGTCAAATATAACCTGGTTTATTTGCTTATAACAACGAAAGAATAGTATCTTGCTTCTTTACTTTCCTCGTTACTTGGATGCAAAAATATAAAACTTGGTATCTACCTACAAACCGCCGAAAATTCACTGATAAAGTAGAGTTTGTATTTTGTTACAGTTTATTTTCTCAAATACTTATTTTAGATTTTAGTTATACCTACTCTGTTGATCAATGACAAATGTTCTCTGGCTTATTTGTTAAAAATATTCAAAGGATGGCATCTTGCTTTATCATCTTCTTCGTTACCCGGATTTTAAAATTAAAATTAGATGCCTGCCTACAAACCTCTGCAAATGCAAGGAAAGAAACGAAGTTTGTAATTTGTTGTAGTTCCTTTTCTCACAAACTCACCTCGAACTTTTCTTACGTTTACTCCATTGATCAATTTTAAAAAAACTCTGCTTTATTGTACTATGAAATCTAAAGCGTATCATCTTGCTTTTGAATGTTCTTTTTTTGCTTGGATGCTAAAATTCAAAATTTGCTATCTACCTAAAAACTTCCGCAAATGAACAAAAAAAACACAAGACTTTAAATTTTGTTGTAGTTCATCTTATCACGAACTCATCTTGAACTTAATTTATCTTGACTCTTTTGTTTAATGTCTAATATAACCTGGTTTATTTGTTCATAACATCAAAAGTATAGCATCTTGCTTCTTTCTGTTTTTCGTCACTTGGATGCTAAAGTATAAAATTTTTTATCTACCTACAAACCGCCGCAAATGCACGGATGTAGTAGGGTATGTATTTTGTTTTAGTTGATTTTCTCACAAACTTCTTTTAGATTTTAGTTATGCCTACTCTGTTGATCAATGATAAATATTCTCTGGCTCATTTGTTGAGAAAATTTAAATGATAGCATCTTCTTTCATCATCTTCTTTGTTATATGGATGTAAAAATTAGAGATTTGATGTCTACCTACAAGTCCCTGCAAATGCAAAGAAAAAACTGGGTTTTGTGATTTGTTTTAGTTCCTCTTCTCGCAAGCTTATCTTTAACTTTCTTTACGTTTACTTTCTTGAAAAATATCAAAAACACTCTGGTTTAGTTTTTAATAAAATCCAAAGCAAACCATTTTGCTTCCTTATGTTCTTTGTTGCTTAGATGATTAAATTCAAAATTTGCTATCTACCTACAAACCTCCGCAAATGAACAGAAGAAACCAGGTTTTAATTTTGTGTCAGTTCATTTTCTCACAAACTTATTTCGAATTTGAGTTATGTTTACTCTGTTGATAAATAACGAATATTTTTTGGTTTGTTTGTTTAAACAATCCAAAGAATATTACATTGCTTCGTGATGTCCTTTATAACTTGAATGTTAAAATTCAAAATTTTAGTTGTAACTACAAACCTTTGCAAATGCATAGAAGAAAATACAGTTTGTGACCTACTTTAGTTTCTTTTCTCACAAACCAATTTTTAACTTAAGTTATGTTTCTTCTCTTAAACAATGTTAGATATACACTGGTTTATTTGTTAATAAAATTCAAAGTAGAGCATTCCGCTTATAAATTTTTTTTCTTGCTTTAATGCTATAATAAACAATTTGCTGACTGCTTATAAACCTTTGCAAATGTACAGAAAAAACAGGGTTTTAATTTTGTTTTTGTTTATTTTTTTACAAACTCATCTTGAACTTCATTTATCTTGACTATTTTGTTAAATGTCAAACATAACCTAAATTATTTGTTTATAACATCAAAAGTATAGCATCTTGCTTTTTTATGTTCTTCTTCACTTGGATGCTGAAATTTTAAACTTGGTATCTACCAACATACCCCCGCAAATGCACGGATAAAGTAGGGTTTGTATTCTGTTTCAGTTCATTTCTTTATAAACTCACCTTAAATTTAAGTTATGCTTACTTTGTTGATATATAACGAATATTCTCTGGCTCGTTCGTCTAAAAAGTCTAAAGGATCGTGCTTCATCATCTTCTTCGTTACATGGATGTCGAAATTCGAGATTTAATGTCTATCTACAAGCTCCTGCAAATGCAAAGAAAAGAATGGGTTTTGTGACTTGTTTCACTTCCTCTTCTAACAAGCTTATCTTGAACTTTTGTTGCGTTTACTCGCTGGATTGATGTCAAAAACACTCTGGTTAATTTATTTATAAAATTCAAAGTGAAGCATCTGGCTTTTTTATGTTATTTATTGCTCAGATGCTAAAATTTAAAATTCGCTACCTACTCACAAAATACCCTAAATGAGCAGAAAAAGATAGAGTTTAAATTTTGTTTTAGTTCATTTTATCACAAGCTCATCTTGAACTTCATTTATCTTGACTTTTTTGTTTAATGTCAAATATAACCTGGTTAATTTGTTTATAACATCAAAAGTATACCATCTTGCTTCTTTATGTTCTTCTTTGTTTGGATGCTAAAATTTTAAATTTGGTATCTACCTACAAACCGCCGCGAGTGCACGGATAAAGCAGGGTTTGTATTTTGTTTCAGTTTATTTTTTCATAAACTTATCTTGAATCAAAGTTATGCTTACTCTTATGATAAATAGCGAATATTCTCTGGCTTACTTTTTCAAAAAATCCAAAGGATAGCATCCTGCTTCATCATCTTCTTCGTTACATGAATGTCAAAATTCGAGATACAATGTCTATCTACGAGCCCCTGCAAATGCGAAGAAAATCATGGGTTTTGTAATTTGTTTTACTTACTCTTCTAACAAGCTAATCTTGAACTTTCGTTG
>JAUELO010233090.1:0-15819 GCA_032357855.1 Amphibolips quercusostensackenii | reverse complement strand
TGGTCGAATCAGGCTACGAACTGCTGCCCCATCAACCGCATTCTCCAGATTTGGCCCCGTACGACTTCTTTTTGTTTGCAAACTTGAAAAAGTCACTCGCCGGGCAGAAATTTGAGTCGAATGAGGAGGTTATCGCCGCCACGAAAGTCTACTTTGCAGACCTTCAGAAAACGTATTTTCTAGACGGGTTAGGTTGAAGCCCACCAAACATAGAATTTTGACCACTAATCTTTCGCAATGAGAAGTGAGTATTAAGTACGTCTTCAATTTTTAGAAATATTGATTTACATTCTGGTATCTTATTTCTAGATTACAATGGACAAATTATTCCGGATTTCGTTCCTATTTCATAGAAACATCATGCGGTCTCTTCAGAACTACGCTAATTAGAATTACACATAATTTGATCGGATTGAATTAAATGTGGATTTAATGGTTCTTTATGCCTTTCAACTTATCCATAAATTAAAAAAAAAAAGAATAACAATCACACTGTAAAAAGAGCCATTTACACTTTTGGTACCGTTTATTTTAAGCGAACATTATATTACCGCATAAAAACTTTTCTTGACTCTAGCACACTGTTTGGTTTAGGAAATTTGTTTAAAATATAAACAAATGATATTAAATAACAAATCTGCCTTACTAAAAATTACCACTTACATAATTAGAAGACGATCAAAAAGAAAAGCGGTTACTTGCTATCTATAAATGGTTAAACTATGCATTTGCTTATCAAATTTGTTTATGAAATAAGCAAATAATACTGATTACAATTTTTCGTCAGCAAACATCACTACTTATGTAATTTAAATACGATAAGAGAGAAAAACGATTACTTTTTGTCTATAAATGACTAAACTATACGTGTGTTCAAAAAATGTATTAACAAAAATAAACAAATAATATCAATCGACCAATCTTCGTCACTACATATTAATACTTATATAATTTTAGGGCATTAGAAAGAAAAATGATTACTTGCTGCTAATAAATGTCTAAACTATGCATTTTTTTATATAGTTTGTTCATAAAATAAACAAATTATACCAGACTACAAATTTTCACGATCAAATATGATCCTGTAGATAATATAAAGCAACTATTGCTGATCACTTCTGTAAAAAAATGTTTAATTTGGTTAATAATAATTGTAGGCTGTAGATGATTCTGAATAGTAAATTCCCGATTTAGCCCACTGTGCGCCAGTGCGTCATCGTGTTTTCACTTTAAATTACATTTGGCATCCTAAACTTTTGGGTAATCAGCACTATTTGCCGACCCATTGTCGTGTGCTCTGTGCGTTCGATCGTTTTGAACTGCATCTTTAACCTTATGGTGGTTTGCGGTGTCATTGCTGTTTCCATAAGAAGCTAAGGAAAGGGCTCGTCCGTCCTTGTAGAGCCCCACATACGAGGATAAGGCTGCATACTCTGAGAGGTCGCCTGATATACTAGAGTCACTGTTTAAGACACCTCACCCCAGGTGCCATTCAGCTTTCGGCGCGGTTGTTATGCCTCCGCTTGAAGATTATTTCTTTAGAACCATTCCTGGACAATTGTGGCTTTTTATTTGTATTATACTTGTTTGAGGACGCAAAGTGGGTCAAAAAACGTCGTTAGACAAATTGATTTTCAGAAGACAATTATTATCCGATTAAAATCTTTTTTTTGCCACGAAAGCCAATGAATTTTTGCATTAAACTGTCATGGCCAATTTTTAAATTTTTGTTAATTTTTTTTTAATAACAAAAATAAAAATAAAAATTTAGACTTTTGAGGTATACCGGTTTTTAAAAAATGCATTGATTCAATCAAAAATACCTATAAAAATGAAAGCAAATATCTGAAAAATATGTCCCATATCGATGCAAATGTCAAAAAATTTATTCAATTTGTTATAAACAAATAAGTGAATAAGAATAGTTTCGTGGGGTTTGGCGTCGATTTATCACTTTATTCGCATTATATTTGTACAATTCATGGACAAAAAGAGTTTTTTAGCTAAATTAATAAAAGTTACTGAATATTTGTTATTTTAAAAGCAATTTTTATAAACAAATACCCATATCATGTATTTTCGATGTAATAAATAAAGTTTTTCTATGCTATAAATAACATATCACTTGAATATAAAACCTAAGTTCAATACTTGGCCACTAAATGAATATTAATTATTGTTAAAACCACCTTTATTAACAAATGCACTATTTACCTATTTTTGTCGGTACAAACTTAAATCTTTCGATGCAATTAACTGTACATAACTAACTTCTAAACTTTTAAGAACCGCTTGATCGCTTTTTCTACGAAATAACAGCCAGTTATTTAGTAATGATTTTTTGATATGAATCGATAACATTTGATTATTGTAGAACAGAACTTTATCACTAAATGCATCATTTGGCTACTCTCCAGCATTTTAACTTTTTTTTGTGTATAATTAACTGCTAACAAAACATTTTTTAACATTTTTTATAGTTCGATAACGATTTACTATTTTTATTTGTATTGACAATATAATTAACGTAGGCATACACTGTATATAATAAAAGATTTTTACAAGTATTTCACAGGTGGGGATATTATTATGGAATCGAACTAATTATAAGAAAAACACTTTCCGTTTTACTGATATCGTCGATATATAACTATCTCTGATAATTTTATAAGTACTGACTCCGATCATTCTATCGTAGTAGGTTATTTTCGAAATAAAACGGTCAATTTCGTTAACCGAAAAAGGAAAGTCAAGTATCAGTTAAGTTTCTGAGATAAATCATCAATTTTTATTCACTTATGACAAGGAATTATTGATAAATAATTTCAATTATATTCCACAAGAAAATAAAATTTTAGTTTACAAATGCATTAACCGTTCTTAATTATTTCTCGAAAACTAATAGAGATCTCATTCTGAAATTTACAGAGCTTTTAGATGACATTTCAAGCTATCTATGATAAAAAATTAAGAAAAAAAGTTGGTTTTTTCAGAAATTAAGTTTAAAAATTTGTTTTTGAAAAATCCTAGAAGTTTTTGAATTTTATTTTTCAAAAAATATTTCTTTAAAAATGTATTTTAATAGAAATAATTTAAACAAAAATACACCTTGATAGAATTGAAATCACCAAAGTTATGAGAGTTTAGAAAAAAAATTTCCAGTTTGCATATCTACCAAGTTTTTTGAATTTTTCAAAAATCATTCTAATGTTTTTGTTTTAACACCTTTGAGAACAAATACTAAAATTTTCATCAGGATTACTAACAAAAGCTTAAATTCTTAAGATGATTTGACATGGAATTGCTCATATAAAGATTCCTTGTGAATTTACATTTCGTTTTTCAACTGCTTGTAAAAAAATGCTACTGCTTAGTATTGCTTCAATCAAATGAGCAGAGGTATATGGATGAAAAATGAATTATTTATCTATAATTATTGAAAACAAATTCTATGATCAAACACTGAACGTAATGGATAGCTCATTTGTTAAAGGATATTTCAGTATTAAAATTATTTGCATTTATTGGCAAATTGATACTTGACTTTTAAAATATGTGTCCCGATGGTAATTTTTAATTTCATAAACAAATTATGCAGATAAATCCCTTATGCGGATATTTAAAGTCAACATAAATAACGTTTCCTCTAATTGTCCTTAAATTATATTTTCAGTAAAGTTTAGTGTTGAAAATATATTATTTGATACTATTTGTTCTATTTATTAACAGCTTATATAAAAAAAATGGTCGCTGTGGATATTTATAAAGATCACAGCATGTCACTGATATCACCGGCAACCTCAATCAGGGGGAATTAGAGAAAAAATTAACTATCCTTGACTTTGAATGTTTGCACTTAATACATACGCTTCTCAGTATTATGTTTTCAAAACATATAATTTCTCTTTTAATAATATAAATTTTGATCAAGTTTCAATTATCGGTTCCATAAATATCGATAATTCAATAAGATCTAACCCCAAAACTCAATATGCCGTAACTCCCGTGATCTTAAAAATTTTCGAAAATTCTTAGAGCTTTAAATGTTTTTTTAGTAGCGATAAATTCTCACCAAGTTTAATCGAAATCGAACGATGATCTGCAAATTCTGATATTCCTAATGTGTATTAGCCCTAAATGAAAAAAATAATATATTCCAAAAAGGTTACACGAATATCTTTAGCTCCATTATTAAAAATTTCTTTTTGTTAAAAAGTTTTTGACAAAACTTGGATTAATGTTATATCCCATAAAATATGAAACTTTTCTATAAATATTTCCTTATTTCAGTTTCCTGACATTGATTTAGTTGATCAATATACACTTCACTTGAACAAGGATTCATATTTACCATTATTGCTTAGCAGGTGAAACATAAGTTCACATTAATTTTTAGAATAGTGCCTAAGTGAATAAGCCTATTATCTTAATTGCCTTCCACCCTCAAGACATTTATTGGGATGCTAAATACATTTCTAAAAAATTCTTCTGTTTGTGACACGAAATGCATAATTGGTTACGTTATCCCCTTGACTATTAGCGCAAATATAAAATAATGTTCATGGAAAATGTTTTTTTTGCACAGCAAAACCATTGCAGACAGGAAATTGGTGTAAAAATAATCGGCATCTTTCTTAGTACATTGTTGTAAATGATCTCTAAGCAATGATTACGTGTCTATCTTGTAGATACACGTGTGATCACACAGGTGCACAGGAAATCAAAAGCGACTATTCTTAACTGCTTAGTTAAAACCTTCTTTTGCTTGCAGTTTTAACTACTAGTTCTTTATTTGTTTTCCTAACAAACCAGTTTTCAGAAGACTACTTAGTGTCACGCAAAATTTAAATTTTTCACTTATATGGGAACCTATAAGAATTCCTTTTAAGCATACAACATAATACCTTATGATTGATTTTTATTCTTTGACGTACTCTGAACGATGAAACACGTGTTACTATTGAAAGATTTGGCTCAAATTATGAGATAATTTTTTTGGGTAGTTAAAGAAAACAGGGAATGGGAGCGCGAAAACAAAAAAATTTCAAAAGTAAAAAATAAGGGCCACGATAATGGAAGATCCACTGCGCGTTGTGGGGTAACGAGATCTGGACTTGCTAAGGAAGGCATATGGTGTTAAAAATTCATTTGGGAACATTTAATTAAATGTTTTGGAAGTTTATTTCCGAGAGGTAAGTTAACGTCGCAATAAACGATATTGTAGTTTTCAAATGCTGTTATTGTAATATTTCCATGCATTTATTATAATATTGCGACACCTGTCATAGAATGTTGCGAAAGAAAATTTAAAAAAATCTAAATTTGTAGACACGTAAAATCGGGCCCTAATTGACAAGCCCATCGTCAAATGCGTTACATCTGGACTAGCAAAGCATAATTTTTTCTTATTGAAATAGAGGATCACTTATCCGCTAGGCGGGTTAAAGTGTGTGCAACATAAAATTACAATACCGTTATTGTGAAGTGAAATTACAATTCTTATATTACAAACAACGCGTGTTCTTCGAATAATGTGAATACATAAATAAGACTCTCAAGCGAAAAAATAAAAAGAGCTAAGGAATATAAAAACTTGCATAAAAAGATGTATGGATATAAAGCAAGCAAGAGATATTCACTAGGTTAGGAATATGTATCGAAAAATTGTTTATAAGAACAAGAAGTGTGTGTCGAGGAATGTATGCAATGTGTCAGGTGCTGAAACAGAAGATTTTCGGATACTTATGCGTCGAAGTGAAAGTTTTGTTTAGTGGATATGATTTGGGAAAAGAGTATGGTTCTTCGTGAGGGTTTATTAGTAAGTTTAAGTATTTGTTTAAGAACCGCAATATGACTTTGTTATGACTTGTGATGACTTTGTTAAGATCTTCCTCTAGAGTGTTTGCTAGAGGAATTAATCAGCGAACCGGATCAGAGCGATGTCATAGCAGACAAGCATAGTAAATCGTTGATTGAATTTTCATCATGGGATTCCTAGGTTAATGTAAAATCTACTCCTTCTATGCTTGCTTTCCTAATCTTCATGCAACGCAAGCAATCAAAGCGTTTTATCAGCCTCTTTTTAGTTTTGGAAGTAGCAAATTGCGCGAGTATTATAGACTTATGATAGTACTGTATGGATGCACATTCGTTGTCGCATTTGTCCAAGATGTTCTATTATCGCGTAAGTTCTTAGATCCACGGAAGCGTAACGATTTCAGAACCGAACGAGGTTATGCTTATTCCTACAGAAATTTAACTTAATCATAATTATAAATACTATATATTTAATATGATTTCTAAATAACTGTTATATATGCATTATGTATTGTTTGTATAACTTAGACATAACATGCAAATCAATGCGTATTTCCTCGAGGTATTTTGCAAAAGGAGATACATGCATATTTCCTCATGCATTTACACATAATCTTCAGACTGTAAAAGAGTGGAAGTGACCTCAATCTCAAGCACTGTTTTAACGGCGATAACTTATAATACATCTGCTTAAATATAAGTTATGAATTATAAGTAAGTCTGATAGAGCCAGAATAAATGTAAGGAGGCCTGAGAACATTAATCAGGGTTACCGGAAATCACCACGAATAACCAATAGGTCACAATAGTCTTAACAAAAGTCTGCAAATTCGGCAATAAATGGAAATTTGATAAATGGAATTTTCTGTCTCAACTTACTATACGCGGAAATTTGAGTGGATTTGCGCATGGAATTTCATGCGTTATAACTAGCTAGAAATTTCCCAAGTATTAGTCAAAACAGTTTTAATGTACCAACTCTTATCTTTTTCAGCTCTTTCTACGACAGGAAAGGACTTCTATATATATTGGATTATGGCAGTCGTAGTTTTATTAATTCTCTTTTGCATAATCACAATTTCTCTCTGTCTTATTATACGTCGTCAGAACGTAAGCATTTTTGGGTGTAAATAATGTATATAAGTAAAATAATCTTATTTTGATGTGATGTCACATTTATAATACTTTTACTATTATTTTTTTTTAAATTTGCCAAATGTTACAAAAGCAGTTAATGGAGGCTGGGTTAATGTATTTCGATGAAGGCAGATTGGAATTTTTGAATACAGAGTTGACACTTAGTGACCAGGCGGAAATACTCCCTTACGATAGAAAATGGGAATTCTCTCGGAAAAGACTCAAGCTTGGTAAGAATTACTGCAAATATAGTCCGAGGAAATTAGCTTGAAAAAGGTTCATATCTAAACATAAAAATAGGGAACTTGTTTTTTCTTCATAATCATATCCGTGAAGATATTATAATAAATACCAAAAAAGTTCTTTATCCTCTAAACGGGCAGTAGCGCTAATTATTGGCTATTCATTAGGAAACAGCGTATAGTAGAATGAAAATGAATGAAATTTAAAAAAAAAATGAAATTTGTAACAAAAAGTTTCACACATTTCAGCTGTACATATCATAGGTCATGCGTAAACAGCTTTAGGTGTGTAAGGGGAAGGGGGGGTGGGGTCCGCGAAACGTA
Organism: Amphibolips quercusostensackenii; assembly: GCA_032357855.1. Taxonomy (NCBI): domain Eukaryota; kingdom Metazoa; phylum Arthropoda; class Insecta; order Hymenoptera; family Cynipidae; genus Amphibolips; species Amphibolips quercusostensackenii. The sequence continues at coordinate 8,299 of JAUELO010233090.1, read as the reverse complement.
CTCGCGCGCTTAGTTGGCGATTCATAACTTATGAACGGGCCGTTTTTTGACAGAAATGCATGAAAGAATATTTTTAGAGCAGAAAATTTTCTCTTAGAAAACATAAATGTATTTTGCAAATACATCAATTTTGAAAGTACTAATTACTTTTTGTTGAGTGAAGAACTGCGACCTGATTTCCACCCCACGCATGAGGTAGAGTTTTTAGTTCATTTTTTATTGTCGTCTCCTTGTAGGTCTACTACACTTGTTTTATGTTTAAAACATTAGTTGGAATAAGCACTACCTTCCTTTGTTGCTTAAATTTCAGATAATTCTAGTGTCACTTAGAGCCAGATGGTACATCATGGAAATGTTTAAAAGTTTTGACAGTCAAATTCATAAGGCGTGCTGGAGCTCGTGCTTCGGTTGTGTGAACGGGTGGTGAGCTGTAACTTCTCTTTTTTCGTTTCTTTTCTAGTTTATTTTTTTATATTTTGATTCCCGTTGTCAAAAATATACTAATAAAATAAATTTGTGTCTAAATCGGGTTCCCCATATTAAACAGTAGATGCTTCGAATATCACGGTATTCTTGTAGGTTGAACAGAAACCCAAAGCTTGAACTGCATTTACAATAGTTTTTAAGGCAACTTTCCTAAATAAATATACCGACAGAGAAAGTAATACGCAAGAAAGAAATAAGCAAGGCCTTGTTGCTGCAGTTATGTAGCATGAACGATGGCTCTATACTCCTTGTGCAGTTTTTCAGTATCTGTTTTTTACCCTGTATGATAAGTAAATGTAAAAATGTATGCCGCGTGCTTGCCGATCCGCCGAAGCAAATAATTGCTGATCGAATTGAATCGCATTTTCGAAAAAATTACTGAATTGATGAGAAAATTTAAAAAGCATATGCCCAATGGATCATTGGTGACAAAAAAACATTTAAAAAAAGATTATTTTGCACTAATGGGAATCAGGTATATTTTAATATAAACCCATAAAAAGAAATCAGGTGATGTTAGATCTGGTGAGCAGGGGAGCCATTCAATTAGACGTCGTCGTCCAATCCATCTCTCATTGAAATTTAAGTTCAAAAACTTACGTACGATAGGTGAAAAATGTGGCGGAGCACCATCTTGTTGAAGCAACATTCTTTAAGTAGTTGAGTCTGTCAACGTTTCCGTTAAAAACTTAGGGTCCAATTGAATAGCCATTTACTATTTCGCACCACACCATAACACTCCATCGATTTTGATGATTCATCGGTCTGTATTAGTGAGGATTTTCGTCCGACCAATAATGACAGTTATGACTATTGAGCTGTCCGTCGCTGTATAATTTACTTTCATCTGAAAAAAAGTACATATTAAAAGAAACTAGGATCAATCTGTGCCATTTGTAAAGCCCATTGACAAAAATTTATACGCGCTAAAATATGATGCGGCCTTAAGGCTTGCGTTAGAGTAATGTCGTAAGCATGATAGCTCAGAGATCTTCAAAGTCTTGATACTGTACTTTGTGGTATACCTATCTCTCTTTCAATTTGTCGAGTACTGATTTGCGTATCAACATAAAGAGCTGCTAGAACAGTTACAGCTCGTGCATCATTTTCGTTGTACTCATGATGTCGGCGTTCACGAACAAGAATCCCATTGCGAGCTCTTTCAGTCAAAGTACGTATTGTTAAATTGGTAGGATGTCTTCTGTCTGGAAACCGTTTAGCGTAAATTCTTAATGCAGTGGCGCAGTTAACGTGACATTTTCCTAAAATTAGTATCATATCAACAATTTCAGTAGGTAAGTAATCAGCCATATTGCAGAATTTCTTTGGAAACTATTAAAATATCATAAAAATTGACAATACGTAATTTTTTACCAATTCGCAATGATTAAAATTACGAATATGAAATCGGCAGCATTTAGAATTTTAAAATAAGAAATTTTTCCTGCATGAAGTTCTTAAAAAGATTATTATTTGAATAAACAAAAAAGCTTAACACCAAATGGTAATGAGGTCGGAAAGAAGCATCAATATCAGGGAAACAAATGCCTTGCGATAGAGTGTGAATTCAATTAACTACTCTAACGAGAAAAAAATGCCTGCCTCTACACTATGATCGGTCAGGACGTACTTAAATCGTTTTAAGCTGAATTATTTAAACTTTGGCCGTTTAAAATTAATAATTTTTAATTTTTATGTAACGTTACAATAAAATTTGTATACCTGTCCAAAGTATCATATCAATTTATGTACGTCATGACCGATTGCAGTGTAGTGGCAGGCATTTGCTTTTCTTTAGAGTGGTTGTCTAAATTCACACTCCATGTCGAGGCATTTATTTCCCTGATATTGATGCTTCTTTCCGGCCTCATTACCACTTCGTATTAAGCTTTTTTGTTCATTGAAATAATAATCTTGTTCAGAGCTTCATGCAGGAAAAATTTATTATTTAAAAATTCTGAATGCTGCCGATTTCATATTCGTAATTTGAATCCTTAAAAATTGCGAAGAAAAATTAGGTATTGTAAATTTTAGTGATATTTTGATAATTTCCAAAGAAATTTCGCAATATGGCTGGTTATTTACCTGCTGAAATCGTCGATATGATACTAATTTAAGGGGAATGTCACGTTAATTACGACGATGCATGAAGACTTTACGCTGAACGGTTTTCAGACAGAAGACATCCTACTAATTAAACAATATGTACTTTGACTGAATGATCTCGCAATGTAACCACCATTCACAGAGAAGTGACATTGTCAAGATTGTCACTTTTGTAACTACATAGTCACAGTCTTTACATCTTATCCGAAATGATTGTTACTGTCTGGGTGTGTTGAGGGGGGAGGGGTGTTGTGATAACAATGCGCAGCCTGAAGTCTGCAAAAAAAATTTATTCAGGCATAGAGTGCCCGAAAAAAGGGCATCTGGTTGTTTTTCAGACATTTGACCTTAAATTTTTACCTATCCAAAGTCACAAAAACCATTTTTCTACAGGTCATTTTTGACGTGAGGTTTCCCGCTCTTTTCAAATCCGCAGTCAAAAATAGGTGTTCTTATTTAAGAAAGGGGTCTTACCTCCATTCGATCTTGAAAATTGACCTCAAGGTCAAAGTTTATGAAACAGTCAAATGCCCGCCCTTCGGTCCTTGTCAACCTATGTCGTAACCAGTTCTCTGTAGATAAAGTATTTTCGAAGATATTTCGGATCATAGATTAGAATGTGTCTCCGTGTATATAACAAAAAGTTATTTAAAGCTCTCTATATAATATTACAAAATATCTAGATGTCAAGCACTTTATGCATAAAGCAAATGCTTTAGTTGTACCAATCTTGCTTACATTTTTAAATGCAGTTTTCGTAGATGGTAAAAAAACAGATACTGAAACATTGCAAAACAAGTATATAGCCATCGGTCATGTTATATATATATATATATATATATATAAACCTCATTCCTTCAACAAGGCTTCGCTCATTTCTTGCTTGCGTATTACATTCTCTGTCGATAATTTTAGTTAGAAAAGCTGCTTCAGAAACTTTTGTTAATGCAGTTCAAGCGTTGGGCTTCTGTTCAACTTACAAGAATGATGTGATATTTGGAGCATTTACTAATTAGTCTTGGAAACCCGATATACAGATAAATTTCTTTTCTTTAGTATTTTTTTTTGACAGCGCGGATTGAAACATAAGAAAGTGAACTAGACAAAGGACAAAAAAAATGAGTAACAGCTTATCACCCGTTTTAACAAATAAAGCGCTAGCTCCAGCAAGCATTATGAATTTAACTGTTTCCTAATGGAAAATAGGGTACGGAAAGCAATGTGGATGTGCAAAAAGTGGTAGAGGACGTCAAGGTTGCCTTAGTGCTGAGGAAGCGATCATTGATGAAGAAGAGGATATATTTGCACTATCTAAATCTAACTAACACTAACTTGATCTGAAATTTAAGCAACGAAAGAATGTTATGTTTATTCTGAGTAATATTTGAAAAAATTGAATTAGGCCTGCAGGGGAGACAAGAACAAAAAATGCACTAAAAACTCTACCTCATGGGTGGAGTGGAAGTGAGATCACAGTACTACGGAAAATATTGAGTAATACTTTCCAAAGTGACGTATTGCCAAATACATTTATTGTTTCTGAAAAAAAATGTTCTGTTCTACAAATGTTCTTTCATGCATTTTTGTTGAAAAACTAGCCGTTTATATGTTATGAGTCTAAAACTAAGCGTGCAAGTATAGTTCGCGGTACACGCGTTAACAACCCCCACCTCCCTCCTTTCACTCATAGAGCTGATTACGCATGAACTATGGTCTATACAACAAAAGTGTATAGAAGCTTCTGCGCTCAAATTTATTTGAAATATTTTCACTTCTATTCAGTTTTGTTCTCTGATGCACTATTTCGTGAATAATAATCCAAAGTAAGCGCTGCTACCCGTTTATGGGACATTTTCCGGAATTAGGTGTGTATGCGTAAGCAAGCCAATGAACAAATTTCTTGTTATTTATTTTTTATGCCTTTATGGACATGTTTATAAGAGAAAAAAGCTTTTCTATTATGCAGTAAATAAATTAGTGTTATTTCTTGTTACTTACACGTTACATATGAGTTTTTTCACAGGAGAAGTATTAGGCAGAGGAGCTTTTGGGGTTGTAATAAAGGCTCAAGCACAAGGCATATTAAAAAGTGAAGAAATAACGACAGTTGCAGTGAAAATCATACAACCAACAACTGATGTTACTTATATTGGGTCCTTGGTTAGTGAACTAAAAATAATGATCCATCTTGGAAAACATCTAAATGTTGTCAATCTGCTCGGTGCTTGTACCGAAAATATTTCCAAGCGTAAGTTTTTTTCATTTTAATTGTTTTTTTTATCAGGGGTACACTTGTTAGCTTCACTTTAGAAATGATTATTATAAAAAATAATTTTAATGAAAGTTTTATAATTGCGAAATGTTAACTATACCTAATAAAGTTTGTAATTGTTGGGAGTTTGTCCCTGACACTATTGTTCCCTGCAGAAACTTTTCATAGGGTCTATCGCTCGAACCTTTCCGGTGGATATAGTAGAGCGATAGTGTTGTCAGTATAGTGGCTCACTTGGTCGTCTTTGCAGCGTTGGGCTTCCACATTTCAGTTTAGTTTTAACTTTCGTTCAGGGCACTCGCGGCCTTTTCTGAGACTAATGTTAACGCGCTACATTATTTACATTTATATTAATCACTGTTTTAAGTTTCGCCCCTTATCTTTTAGTCTGGTTTTGACTCTCACTGGGAGAAGTCGTGAATTGCTAAATTAAGACAAAGTTATTTGTCGTGCCGCGCTTGCGATTAATTGTGAATTCTAATGTCGAAATACTTTACATAAGGTGTTATTAATTTAAATAAGTAATTAGATTACAGTTTGAAATGTTATCGACTTTTCGAATTATTGTAAGGTACAGTGATTGTTTCGAATTAATCATCTTCTTTTTTTGCATAAAGTGACTAGTCAAATAACAAATACCTCCAGTTACGTCAGGATCAATAGTTCCAAGAAAGATCGTGGTTATGTCTTCTAGAGCCTACGTCTGGATCAAGTTTCGAAAACTTCTAAAGTACTTTTTGTATATTAAAGGTGACGTGTGCAATTTTCATAGAATTATTCAAGGAATAAATTAAACACTATTACAATAGGATTAAAGCGGAATTGCAACTCTTGCCTAATTGTTACATTTGATGGAAATTTAGCTGTTAGTTGCTTTTTATTATATTAAAATCCTGAGACTCTTCTGGAGCAGGTTCCAATCAAAAAAAGTGAGCAGCACCGTCATTAAAGTTTTTTTCTGGGTTTGAAATGTCGGAAATTTAGCCTATGCACTGACAAAAAAGAATGCTTGAATTAAATAATTATACTAAATACATTCTACAAAACATTTCTTTAATCCAAAGAATTTGTTTGATGTGAATTAAAACAATGGAATCATTCTTGCAAATTATTATTTATTTTAGACGATGAAATATCAAATAAGCGGAGGAACGATTTTATTGATTAAAATAAATAAAAAGTGTGTTTCTAAAAATTGAGTAGTTATTGTAGTGTGACTCAAAAGAACTTAAAGCAAACTGTACACTTCTGCAACAGGTTTTTGGTATAAATTTTTTGTAAATTAAATTATTCGCAATAACACTTAACTTTGTACTGACAAAGCAAGCTCTTCTCTTGCGAAACACCGCATATTAGATGAATTACTTTTACAATTTTACATCATTGCGCAATATGAATTTTACGTAAATGATAGATTATTATAAAATAAATCATTCATAAACGCTAGTCTCAACGTAAAATATAACAATTTTATACTAGTTTTTATTTCTATTTTTAGGTGAATTATTAGTCATTGTGGAATACTGTCATTATGGAGATTTGCACAATTATTTACTGTGCCATAGAGGCGATTTCATCAATCAAATAGACCCGGTTACTGGAAAAGTGGACGTTAACATTGGTAGTGACAGTCTAGGCAGAGCTCTAAATTATGATAGCAAAAACCCGTACGTATTTCATTTTAACATATACTTGATTGCAATCTCTTTTTCCACCTTGTCACGTCTAATTGAGTGTCTCTATGCAAGAAAAAGATGTAGACTTTTCTAGCGCGCGGAGTTGGCCCCTGACGACTAAAAATCGAAATTCAAAATTTTGAATTTTAAAACATATATTATTGTAAATAATAACATTCTGCATCTTTCTTCTGCAAAAAAAATCGTATTTTATTAGATTTTTTACAAATCGCAAAAAACGTGTTTTTTTTAAAAGTCCATTTTCAATTCGAATTTTTTCTTCAACTCTTGCTCGAATCCACAGTTTTTAGAATTTTTTTATAAAATTTTAAGAAAACATTCCTTATAGTGTTCTTGTTATCACAGTCAGCTATGAAACTTTTTACCTTTGTTAATAAGAACTTAAAAAATTATTTTCTAGGCTATTAAATAATTAGTATCACAAAACTTTTGAGCGTTTTGTTTATCGACAAAAGATTAATCGAACAAAAACTTCCTGTGGAAATGTTGTTCGAAAATGTGAAAAGATGTTTTTTGCAGAGGTTAAGAAAAAATAGACAAGAAACTGTAAACAATAAACTTTAAGTGAGTTTTATCCTTAGTAAGAACCAAATTTATAGTTTATAACAATAAAATTATTATTCCAACCAATTTTCAAAATTCCACGATCGAAAGTGAATCCCAAAGTTCTTCTAGAAGGAGAAAACGAACAATAAAAAATTTTCATTTCCGAGCGTGAAAGCGAAGCCGCAAAAATTAACCTCACACTGCACCTCCTGAAGGCGAGAGGGAGGGTAACTTGAAAATTTTCAATAGAAACTATTTTCTTAAATTTTACATTCAGACTTTCTATTAAAAACTATAACCGTCTTATCCAAACAGTTTTCTTTAAATTAAAATTTTTTCTCATTTGAAAATCTTAAGTTACGCCTCCCGCCTCTAGGGGGTTCAGGGTAGGGCAAATTTTCAAGAAGTCGCTTTTGCCCTCAAAAATAAAAAGTTTTTATCACGTACATTTTTTCTACAGATGCGCATTTCTTGAGATGTTTCAATGCCTCAAAATTTAAAAAAAAACACACACTGTATAAAAAATGGTGACCTCATTTTTTTTAACTTTTATCGGAAGAAAAAAAAATTAAATATTTTCCGTGCTCTATTTCTGCATGTTTTATTACTATTTCTTTACCACGCTTCTTCATCCTTTGTTCACTTGCTCCCTCCAGAAAGACATTGAAATTCGCATTATATTCGCGAAATATAATTATCTACAATAATATATATTTTGAAATTTAAAATTTCGAATTCTGCTTTTTAGTCGTCAGAGGACAACTCCGCTGCGCTAGAAAAATCTACGCCCTGTTCTTGCATTGGGACTTTCAATTTGCTCAGTAAATTTACATAAAAATGGAAAGCTTTAATAATCTTATCTATAATTTAATGTACGAATTCTCAGATATAGGGACCTAGTTGCAAATGCATCTGATTGTTATTAATCCTTTTTCTTTTCTTACCACTTTTCTCGAAGTCTTAGCTTCAATTCGGAAAAAACTCGACCAGGTACAGAGTCCGTAATATATAGTAAGGACTCTCAGGATGCTTTTATGTCAATAAATTATCAAAGTGATTACAAGATTAAGAGTTCAAGGTCTATCTGCACACAAGATTTGCTATCCTGGGCCTTCCAGATGGCTCGGGGGATGGAATATCTTTCTAAGCGAAAAGTGAGTAAGAGATAAAATTTTTAGTTGTTTTTTTTCGA
>JAUELO010232992.1:0-15820 GCA_032357855.1 Amphibolips quercusostensackenii | reverse complement strand
TAGACACACACACACACACACACACACACACACACACACACACACACACACACACACCCACAGGAGCTTAAATCCGACCGTGCAACCTTCGCGTAGTACGCTTTAGGTAATCCTAATGCCGGCGGAAGTGAAAATCAAAATTTTTGCAAGTTATTGTAGTCTTGAAAGAAAAAAAAATTTTTAATTTGGAACAAAAATTTTTAAAAATTTTGTTGTTGTTATAAATTTCAGCAGTATTTGCGAAAAAAATATGGAAAAAGCTCGAAATTTTTTTTTTAATTTTAGCCATGATTAGCACCTGTTCAAGCGCAAAAAACTTCACCCTTTAAATCTTTCAAGAGTGTAACGGTTTGCTGATTCCTTTGAAATTTATCGTGTATACAGAATATGACGATAAGGACAAGAACGATGACAAACAGACACTGAAGTAGAATCCATTTTTTTCTCAATCGAGTCCGAAAACATCGAGATTTGATGAAATCCGCGAAAGACAATTTTCACATAAAACCAATACCTTCTTATTCAGAAAAGGACATAATAATATTATTTGCATTAATTAAGAACATAATCACTGATAGAACTAAAAAACTTTTCACTAATTCAGATTTTGAGAGCATTATTAAGTATTATCTTGTCAAACGCAAAATAAGCCATTTTTCATTTGTTGTTCAACGAATCGCTGTGTAGATATATAAAGTGAAGAAAATAGAGAATTTCACAAAATTATATCTTGGTGAAGAAACAAAAAATGAAAATCCGTGCAAATGAACGCATTAGTTAACAAATACGTCGTTTTTGCTTTTTATCAGCAATATATTTTTGATGTTTATTAAAATCAATGGGAAATTAATAGGGGATCCACCACAAACTAGGAGATATTAACTTTTATCAATTTCAACTTTTATTTGTAAAAGGCAATTGTTTTAAACCAAATACATACAAAATAATCTAATTATAAATTTTTAATATAAAAAAATGTTTCCCTCTTTATTACACATTACTATTTGATACTAAAAGATACTACATTATCATAGATTTGAATTATTATTATTGAAAAAATACATAAACAAACTGTCAACATTTTCATTTTTACAATGAGACAGTAGTATCAAGAACTATAGAACTTACATCTACATTGCTATAAAATTTCTCTTTCACTCAGTAAGTGTAATTTTTTTGAACAAAATATAATAATAATGTTTACAACAATCTACTGCAAATTGGTATTTTTGATTTTCATAAGCAATAGTGGATATTATAATAAAAATATCACGTATTTGTATTTTGTTAACAAGAGTTTATATTTTTCAATTAAAATGTGAAATTCATAACAATGAAGAATCCCTTAAGCCTTAACAGTAGTGTGTGATTTAAAAAAATCTGCCTGATTCGCGGGCACATTTTCATCGCGTGCTTTGCGCGCGGCTGTTGTAACTCGCGCTTCGCGCTTGATAATATTTTTACCTCGCGCTTCGCGCTCGGCTCTCTTCAGTTTTCGCACATCGTGCTCGGTTTAAATAAAAAGGAGCAGTTTACTTGCCAATATTATAAAATTATTAAAACTTCTACGTTAAAGTAGTTATTAATTTGGTTTTTAATTTCAGATTAAAAAGGAACTTCATTTACTTACGGCCACCAGTCATAGACGGGTTCGGGGGTTTGTACTGCTTTGTAGTTCCATCTGCCACTGACAGATGGTGCCACCTGACAGGTACCTAGGCTGGTTATCTGAAACGTATTCTTGGTTCGCTTAACGAGATGGGTCCCTGCAGTACCAACCAAGAATCAAATTCTGGAAATTTCCATGTTTGCAGAAAATAATCCAACCTTTTGGAAATTTGGACGTGATATCTGACGATTTTCTATACATCGAAGTTTCTGCAAGGTTTGAAAGTGAAAAGCTCTTGCTTTTGAGATTTTCTATGTCGTTTAACTTTTCTAGAATCATTAATATTGGATATAATCTCTAACGGTTTTGCGGGAAGTATCAATCAAAAGTTTTAACTTCTACCTATAATGGTCCATATTTGAAATTTAATGTCTCGTACGATCCAGAAATTTCTTTGTAGACGTGGTGATCTCTGACGATTTTCTACACATCGAATTTTCGAGAAGGCTCAAGACATAAAGCAAGAAGAATGGATACAGGATTTAAGTTCTAGTGACTATGCTAGGAAAGATCCATCGGTGGCTTCTAGACGGTTCAACACACTAGCTGCCAACAGCGCGTTGCAAAACATATTCTAACATTCTGGAAAGATCAATCGAAGTTTTCACAAAAGGTTCGTTGCACGCGGGGCTCTACGTGCATCAAGTTGCGAAAACCATCAATGTTGGATGTGTAAATCTTTAGCTAATTCCGAAAAGGAACGATCGAAATTTGTTGATGTTTTGATGCATGGATTCTCAAAAGCAATTACCCCGTCTGTAAAGTTCAACCGTTCTTTTTTGAATTAGGTAAAGATATAAGGCTGTGAAAATAGCGTCTGAAACATTTTGGGTTGTGCAGTTAGCTTCTGTGAAACATATGGATGCGCACAACTTTTCAGTGGTATACAAGGTTGCACAGTTATGTTCTGCAGCACATAGAGGTGCGCAGTGCACTTCTGTGATACTTATGGATACGCAGCAGACTTAGAAGGCAAATATGAATGTGCACTACAGTTTTGTGGTGCATAGGGCTGCGCAGTACACATCTGCAGTACATACAGTTGCGCAGTGCACTTTTACGATACATAAGGATGCGAAATAGACCTAGAAGGCACATATTGATGCGCACTACAGTATATATAGCTGCGCGTAGAGCTCTGTCACATATATCGCTGCTCATTACACTGATAGGATACTTACGGATGCGCAGTACACTTCTACAATAATTATGGATGTACAGTATAGTTTTTGTGGTATATATGGCTGCGCTGTGAAATTCTGCAACATATATCGCTGCTCAGTACACACCTAGCATACTTACGGATGCGCAGTAGACTTCTTTCATATCCATGAACGCGCAGTACAGTTTAGCGGCATATATGACTGCGCAATTGAGTTCTAATACAAATACAGATGCACAGTACACTTATAGAGTACTCACGGATGCGCAGTAAACTTATATAATACACATGGATGCGCAGTGCAGTTCAGTGGTTATATGGCTTCGCAGTAAAGTTCCACAACATGTACAACTGCGCAGTACATTTCTGGGCCACTTATATGTGCACAGTAGACTTCTATGATGCATATAAATGCGCAGAACATTTTGGTGGTATATATAGCTCCGCAGTGAAGTTCCGCCACATATACAGCTGCGCAGTACACTTCTATGACACTCACAGATACGCAGTAGATTTCTATAATACACATGGATGCGATTTCGCTTCAGAATCGCTCTTATCTTAACAGCCGAAAACTACGAGGTTCCTTTTAACACTATCAATTACTTGACACGCCCGTTATCTCCCAATGCCGAGAACGATGTTTCCTAAAGCCACAATGCTAACGATCTTCACGGACCTACCATTCGCTTATCTACTATTCGCATATCTACTATTCGCATATCTACTCTTCGCATATCTACTATTCGCATATCTACTATTCGCATAGCTACTATTCGCGTATCTACTATTCGCATATCTACTCTTCGCATATCTACTATTGGAGCTTATTATTATAACAACAAGGAACTCTGAGAAAAAACACACAAATTACTTTTCATTTGCTTTCTTTTTTATTTATTTTTAAAAAACACTAGTACATCATGCTTGTAAAATAAGTAGGTTATAGCTAAATATATAAAAAAAGACTTTATCTGTATAAAATAAAGAACTAATCTAACATAAATGTTCTAAAAACATCCAGTTTTGCAATGAAAGTACATTTTAAATTGCGCAATAAAAATAATTTTTATACAAATGATGCGTACATTTAATATCAGTAGTTTCGAATATTTCATAAAATCCCTCTAGAGAGGGGCATTTTAAATGAAGCATATCAACAAAAATTTCGCTCGGTAGTTCTACAAATTGTTTTAGCCAATTATTTTCTTCCACTACTTTTACATTCATTTTTTGTTGAATCTTTTAAAATATTCTCGAGTATCACTGGCATTAATGAATACGGTAAATCACCAGAATTTCAAGGTATTCTATGATGATTGCGCTCTGCCTAAATGTTTGCAGATTCATATTTTTGCGGAGCGTCATGTCACGTACAGGTAATTGAATGAAAAACGAAAATGGCTTTATGCCTGTATCATAAAATGGTAATATGGCAAATTATTTTAAAACAAATTTATTGTCTGGTAACTTGAAGCCCTGCATATCAACCAAGTACTCTATCTTATATACAACTTAACTATTTCTACGTGGTGACAGCAGTTTCATACCACCTTTTTCACCCCATTACTTATTGGTTCATACTCAACTATACGATCATGCAAAATGAAGCAATATGCTAATGTTTGAGCCGGGAAATTTTGACGAGTTTGCAATTCCAAACAAACGTCAACTGGCCCGTATTTCAGTGACTAGTTTTGCTCAGAACTGCCAACAACTACAAGAGGTGCATAGGTTCGTTCTACGTAGGGCTCTTGCCTAAATCAAATTTCGAAAAAGGTCGATATTGTGTATGTGATCTCTACCTTAATAATAGAACTATACGGATGCGGAGTAGTATTTTATAGTACACAGAGATGCGTAGTGCTGTCATACGTTACATAAGGCTGTGCGGTACACTTGTGCGGCATACAAGGCTGTAAGGTACTATTTCAATTACTTTTATAACACGGTTCTGTTCGAAGCAAAATGCTGTTGGAACAGTGATTAATTATTCACCGACAGATGATAGTGGTTCAAATCCATGCTAAGATACCATCAATCGATAAGTGGTCACCAGTGACATATGGAGCTACCGTCAAGTCAGTTAAATTAGAGGTAAATTAAAAGTTGCACGTCGGAAACTTAAATTTAAACAGGGGGTACCAATTGGAAAGTTTTACCTGAAACAAAAATAATTTTCTCAAGCGTATTAAAGATTATAAGATCAAGGATAGTTCGCCAGGCGACTCATCCAAAATGTATTTACTACATTTCTTGTTTGGATAGCTGTATGCGATGGATTGAAGAATAAAAATTATTAAAAGCTTACACAATAAAGAAAATTTTAAAAAGTGGTAGTGGTTCAAATCCATGCTAAGTTGCCACCAATCAATAAGTGCTCACCAGTAACAGATAAAGCTACTGGCAAGTCAATTAAATTAGAGGTAAATTGAAAGTTGCACTTGGAAAACTTAAATTTAAACAGGGGGTACCAATTTAAAAGTTTAACCAGGAAAAAAAATAATTCTCTCGCGCGTAGTAAAGATTTGAAGTTTGAGGATAGTTCGCCAGGCGACTCGTGGAAAATGAATTCACTACATTTTTGTTTGGATAACTGTATAAAATGAATTGAAAAATAAAAATTATTAAAAGTTTGAGCAACAGAGAAAATTTTAAATGAAAATATTTCTTATGTAAACACCAATTTTACTTTATCAATTTAATTTAATTCATTTTAAAAAGTTTAGGCTGAATTGAATGATTGTTAAGAGTGCGAAATTCGAATTTAACCTAACGACGCTTGTACAAGTCAAGTGCTGAAAGGAAGGATAGCAAGCAATATTTTTGACTTTAAATTCAAAACAATAAAAATTTGTAACGTCTATCGCTGTAAGGGACAACAGCCAGTAGTACGTTAGATTTTAAAACCAACCGAACGATGTACGTAAATATCTAACGCTGGCAGAAATCATACCGCATGTTATTTAAATTACGAAGTAAACCAAATTACGTCTGTAAATGCCCAACTGTAAGAGAAACTGAACAAATTTACTGAAGGTGTGGCAGCTCCATCCATCGTTAATTTAAGAAACTAATGATTTAAAGTAGTTCGGCTACTGAAAAAGCTAATCAAAGACATGTCCATAATTTTTTTTTTAAATTTGGAATTACATCCAAAATTTGTCCTGCTTATCAATTGATAAATTAAGTATTAAATTTTGATGCTGATCGATACAAACAATATATTCTTTAAATAATAATAAAATGTTAATTTGAATGTACACGTGCAACAAAATAATTATTTGGACTTTCGCGCGTTTTCCGATTCCTGCAGAAGCTGTGCTGCGAACCTTTAGTCAACGTCCACCGCGTTGTTCTCTTCATATTTCATCTGGATATGTTTTGCTAAATTAAGCTCAAATAACGTGGAAGTTAGTGCAAATAAGCAGTAATTTAAATTTCACATTATATTTTCTGTCTTAAAAACAGTTTGCCTAATAGTATTCAACTTATGTTTTTTGACATGACTTCAAACAGTGATAATTTAAATTTAAACACGGAAAGGACTCATAAGAAAGGCATAATGTGAAACAGAATATATTTATCCGTAGAAAAAACTTAGTTAATGATTCTTTCATCTGACCGATCCAATAGCCGGACTGCTTTAAATTTTACTACTCTTCGAACAAACCAAAGTACTACCTAATGTTATTAACTAGTGATTAGCTAATAGAATGGGTTTTCAAAAAAAGCAAATTCGTAATAACCTTAAATGTTCATTTATTCCAGATAAAATACTCAACCTAATTTTGCCATGTAGATTCTTAACTTAGACTAACAAATAAGTTTGTTAACGTAATTATACTAATAAAACATACTTAAAATTAAAAATTAACAATTGTTATTATAAGCATTTCTTGATTATAAAAATCTTCATAACATGTCTATTTAAGAGAAAACTTTACTTCTGGTGTAATGTAACCAAGCATTCTCAGTCTTAGCAAAATTTTCAATCAAGATCATTCTTCCCATGCTCATCATGCTGACTAAAATATTGTGTTCCTTTAACGCAATATGTGGACAACAGTTTAACACTCGGGACTTTGTAACAAACGATCAAAGTTAATATAAAATCGCAAAGCCTCTACAAGTTTTTATGAATCTGTATAAAGCATTATACAGCAGCCGTCTTGATTCAGTTGAGGATGCATCTTAAGAATCAGTTCACTAAATCCATTTAAATCCTCCTTTGGTGGAGGGGTGGTAATGGAGGAACTGCTTTTGTTACATTTCTGTTTAGATAAATGAGGCAGTTAAATATTTATCACAGTCATTACAGTTACGGCTAATTGAGAAGCAATCTTCCATTCAGTATACTCTCAACCAAACTATTTTTATTATCTTTCTTTCCTTTCACCACTTTAACCATGTACACTCTACACCACCTGTGTACATTCCATGCAATGTTGTTTCAACTTTGTTTCAATGCTGTTTCAACGTTGAAACAATGTTACATCAACGTCAAAGCAATGTTGGAACAATGTTAAGTTGATTCAACGTTGAAACAATATTTAATCCACGTTGAATCAACGTTGAAGCAATGTTTAATAAACGTTGATTAAACTGCGAACTCTTAAAACCTAACCCCTTAAAAAATATTTTATTACCACTTGTCGTGATTACTTTTCCCATAAGGTATACATCTGGATGTTCAACTGTAAGAAGTTCTTGTTCATAAAATCTGCCAACAACGGGTTTTTCTGGGTAGTCTTTAAGCCTGTACGTCACTAGATTCGTAGGCATCTCTTTTAAAAGCTCATGAAATCCTATAAATTCCTCTAAACTCGCATAAAATTCAAAATTTTAAATACTTAGTAAATCTTAAAAAAAAAATTTTTAATCCCTTCTTTACTGAGATTTTCCGCTCCAAGTCACAATTATATTTATTTCCTAAAATGCCCTGTTCCAAGTCAGAATTATATACTTTTTTAACATTTTCTATTATAATGCATTAAAATAAAAAAATTTTAAAAAACGTTGACTAAAGGTTTGCAGCGCAGCTTCTGCAGGAATCGGAAAACGCGCGAAAGTTCAAATAATTATTTTTTTGCACGTGTACTGCAGGATATGTTTACTTACTCGAAATGTGGTAACGCTGCCAACTGCTCAGCATAAAAAATGCCCTTGACTCAAATCAACATTCAAATTAACATTTTATTATTATTCAAAGAATATATTGTTTGTATCGATCAGCATAAAAATTTAATACTTAATTTATCAATTGATAAGCAAGAAAAATTTTGAATGTAATTCCAAATTTTCGAAAAAAAATGGACATAGCTTTAATTAGCTTTTCCAGTAGACAAACTGCTTTAAATCATTAGTTACTTAAATTAACGATGGACCGCGCTGCCACACCTTTAGTTAATTTGTTTATTTTCTCTTATAGTCGGTCATTCACAGACGTAATTTGTTTTAGTTCATAATTTAAATAACATGCGGTATGTTTTCTTCCAGCGTTAGATATTTACGCACATCGTTAAATTTGTTTCAAAATCCAATGTATTATGTCTGTTGTCCCTTTCAGTGATAGACTTTACAAATTTTGTTTGGTTAAATTTAAAGTCAGAAATATTGCTTGCTATCCTTCCTTTTAGCACTTGACTTGTACAAGCGTCGTTGGGTTGAATTCGAATTTCGCACTCTTGACAATCATTCAATTCAGCCTGAACTTTCTCAATTAAATTAAATTAAAGTGATAAAAAAAATTTATGTTTATATAAGGAATATTTTTCTTTAAAACTTTCTCTATTGCTCAAACTTTTAATAATTTTAATTCTTTAATCCATTTCATACAGCCATCCGAACAAAAAATGTAGTGAATTCATTTTGCACGAGTCGCCTAGCGAACTATCCTCAAACTTCTAATCTTTATTACGCGTGAGAGAAATATTTTTATTTCTGATCAAACTTTCGAATTGGTACCCCCTGTTTAAATTTAAGTATCACACGTGCATTTTTTTAATTTACATCTAATTTAATTGACTTGCTGCTAGCTTCATCTGTTACTGGTGACCACTTATTGATTGGTGGTATCTCAGCATGAATTTAAAATATTATCATCTGTCGGTAAATAATCGATCACTGTTTTACCAGCATTAAGCTTGGAACAGAACCGTGTTATAGAAGTCATCGCACTCTTGGCGCTCACTCAATTAGCCTGAACTTTCTTAAATAAATTAAATTGATCAAGTAAAATTTGCGTTCACATAAGAAATATTTTTCCTTAAAGTTTTCTTTATTGTTCAAACTTTTATTAATTTTTTATTCTTCAATCTATTGCATACAGCTATCCAAACAAGAAATGTAGTAAATGCATTTTGGATAAGTTGCCTGTCGAACTATCCTTAATCTTCTAATCTTTAATACGCGTGAGAAAATTATTTTTGTTTCAGGTGAAACTTTAAAATTGGTACTCCCTGTTTAAATTTGAGTTTCCCACGTGCAACTTTTAATTTACCTGTAATTTATCTGACTTGACGCTAGCTTCATCTATTACTGGTGACCACTTATTGATTTGTGGTATCTTAGCATGGATTTAAGCCATTATCATCTACCGGTGAATGATCGATTACTGTTTCACTAGCACTTAGCTTGGAATAAAACCGTGTTATAGAAGTCAACGCACTCTTTGAACTCATTCAATTCAGCCTGAACTTTCTTAAATAAATTAAATTAAATCAAATTGATCAAGTAAAATTTGTTTTTATATGAGGAATATTTTTGTCTAATATTTTCTGTGATGTTTGAACCTTTAATAATGTTTATTTTTTACTTAATTTCATACAGCTATCTAAACAAGAAATGTAGTAAATACATTTTGGATAAGTCGCCTGGCGAACTATCCTCAAACTTTTAATCTTTATACTACGCGTGGGAAAATTATATTTGTTCTTGGTGAAACTTTTATTGGTACCCCCTGTTAAAATTTAAGTTATCGATTGATGGTATCTTAGAATGGATTTAAACCACTATCATCTGACGGTAAACAATCAATCACTGTTTGACCAGCATTAAGCTTGGAACAAAACCGTGTTACAGAATTTATTGGAATAGTACCTTACAGCCTCGTATGCCGCACAAGTGTACTGCACAGCTTTATGTAACGTATGACTGCACTACGCATCTCTGTGTACTGTAAAATACGACTGCGCATCCATATAGCTCTATAATTGAGGTAGAGATCACATATCCAATATCGATCTTTTTAGAAATTTAATGTAGGCAAAAGCCCTACGTGGAACGAACCTATGTGCCTCTTGTAGTTATTGGCAGTTCTGAGCAGAACAAGTCACTGAAATACGGGCCAGTTGACGCTTGTTTGGAATCGCAAACTAGTTAAAATTTTCCCGCTTAAACATCAGCATATTGCTTTATTTTGCATGATCGTATAGTTAAGTATAAACCAATAAGTGATCAGGTAAAAAATTTGATATAAAACTGCTGTAACCAAGTAGAAATAGTTCAGTTGTATTCAAGATAGAGTACTTGGTTGATATGCAGAGCGCAATCATGATAGAAGACCTTGAAATTCTGGTGATTCGCCGTATTCATTGGTGCCTGTCGTACTCGAAAATATTTTGAAAGATGCAACTCAAAATTAATGTTAAAGTATTGGATGAAAAGAATTGATTCAAACAATTTGTAGGACTACCGAACAAAATTTTTGTTGATATGCCTGATTTAGAATGCCCCTTTCTACAAGGATTGCATACAATATTTAAAAACATTGATATTAAATGTTCGCATCATATGTATGAAGATTACTCTAATTGTGCAATTAAAAATGTTCTTTGATTGCAAAACTGGATATTTTAAGAACAGTTATGTTTGATTAGTTTTTTATTTTATAGAGATAAGAAAACCTTTTTCTATATATCTAATTATAATCTACTTATTTTACAAGTACAATGTACTAGTGTTTTTTGGAAATAAATAGAAAAAAAGCAAATGAAAAGTAACTTGTATGTTTTTTCTTAGATTTCCTGGTCCTCATAATAATAAGTGCGAATAGTAGATATGCGGATAGTAGATATGCAAATAGTAGATAAGTGAATGGTAGGTCAGTGAAGATCGTTAGCACTGTGGCTTTAAGAAACATCGTTCTCGGTACTAGGAGATTACGCACGTGTCAAGTGATCCACGAATGTGCATCCACAAATATGATAAAAGTCTACTGCGCATCCATAAGTATGCTAGGAGTGTACTTAACAGCGATATATGTGGCAGAATTCTACGGCGCAGCCATAAATACTACAAAAACTGTACTGTACATCCATAATAATTGTACAAGTGTACTGCGTATCCGTAAGTGTCCTATCAGTGTACTGAGCAGCGATATATGTGACAGAACTCTACTGCGTAGCCATATGTACTGTAGTGCGCATCAATATGTGTCTTCTAGGTCTATTTCGCATCCCCATGTATCGTAGAAGTGCACTGCGCAACTGTATGTACTGCGGAAGTGTACTGCGCAGCCCTATGCGCAACCAAACTGTAGCGAACATTCATATGTGCCTTCTAAGTCTACTGCGTATCCATTAGTATCACAGAAGTGCACTGCGCACCTCTATGTGCTGCAGAACATTACTGTGCAACCTTGTATACTATCGAAAAGTTGTGCGCATCCGTATGTTTCACAAAAGCCTACTGTACAACCCTAAATGTTTTAGAACCCATCTTCACAGTCTTATATCTTTACCTAAATTCAAGAAAGAACGGTCAGACTTTCCAGACAGGGTAATTGCTTTTGAGAATTTAACCATCGAAATTTTAATAAATTTCGATCGTCTCTTCTCGAAATTAGCTAAATTGCACGTAGAGCCCCGCGTGCAACGAACCTTTTGTGGAAATTTCGATTAATCTTCCCAGAATGTAAGTATATGTTTTCCAACGCGCCGTTGCAGCTAGTGTGTCGAACCGTCTAGAGGCCACCGATGGATCTTTCCTAGCAAAATCACTAGAACTTAAATTCTGTATCCGTAGTTCTGCTTTATGTCTCGAGCCTTCTCGAAACTTCGATTTGTAGACAATCGTCAGAGATCACCACGTCTACAAAGAAATTTCTGGACGGTACGAGACATTGAATTTTGAATATGGACCATCATAGGTGAAAGTTGAAACTTTTGATTGATATTTCCCGCAAAACCATTAAGACATTATTTCCAATGTCAATGATTCTAGAAAAGTTAAACGACATAGAAAATTTCAAAAGCTAGAGCTTCTCACTTTCAAACCTTCCAAAAACATCGATGTATAAAAAATCGTCAGACATCACGTCCAAAGTTCCAGAAGGTTCGGTTATTTTCTTGGAACCTGAGAATCTCTAGAATTTGATTCTTGGTTGGTACTGCAGGGACCCATCTTGTTAAGCAAACCAAGAATACTTTTCAGCTAACCAACCTAGGTACCTGACAGGTGGCGCCATCTGACGGTGACAGATGGAATTATGTGCCTTTGTTGGTAAAACAGGGACCCGCCTTGACGACTTGGTCATGAATTCATGTCAGTACTCCACCTTACCGACCGAGCATTTACCGACTACTGGGAACTGACTAGTGGCGCTATCTGTACGTGGCAGCTGAAACTACGTAGCTGTTCCAGAACCGGCATTTTAAAACTACTTAAATTTTATATTTCACAATTATAACCAAAACTAAGCATCCTATCAATAAATAAATAATAAAAAATTTGTAGCTATCTTTGGGTAAAAATTTTATTTATTATTTTTTTAAATTTTGTGTCCTTTGTCTAAAAATTCAATTTTTCTCTTTTTAATGCAGTTTTTTCAAAGAAAACAAAAACTACGTGTCATTGCAAAAAGTAACTTTTGAAAAAATTGTAGATCATTTTTAAATACAGAATTTTTTTACATTTATATTTTTTTTCGTAACTTTTGAAGTTTGACTGCATAATGGATTTTTTGATTTTTCATTATTTTTTGTAAGGTCAAAATTAGAATTTTCGATTTTTCAAGAAAATTCAAAAAGTTGTGATAATCTTGTAAAGTGTTTAAAATGCGACGTTTTTCTACCTTTGACATTTTTTCATATCGTGCGTTGTTTGGCTTAAAATGTTCATTTTCTTTTTTTTTTTTTAAATGCTATAACTCTAGTAATTTTGTTTAATTAGAAAAAGGCATGCAAATGAATTGTTTGTCTTTTTAAGTACTACTCATAACCGTATATTGTATTTTTAAATTAAAAAAAAATGTTTTGAAACGTGGAAATTTGACAAAAACGGGGGGGGGGGGAGGGTCAAATTTTACACACAACTAATACCTTCTCATTATAAGATGAAAATGTAAAAATGGTTTACACCAAAAAATGCTAACTTTGCCGATTTTGTTATACATATATAATACACATATATATAAATATACATATAAAATATAAAATATAAAATATAAATATATATATATATATATATAAATATATAAATATAAAATATAAAATATAAAATATACATATAAATGCATATACATATATAATTATAAGTGTTTTTTTTTTACTAAGATTTTTTATTTTATGATATTGCCTACAGATTCTCTTTTGATTTTAACGAAAATAAAAAAAAATAGTGATAAAAAGTAAAAACGATGTCTTTTGTAAATAAAATTTGGTTATATAAATATCTTTAAAGATGAACAAATGTATTTACATTCAATAAGTATTTTGGCGTTCATTTTCACTGATTTAGAATACATTTTTATTATTTGATCTCTGATAAAAAACAATAGTTTTAATTTCCTATTATTCTTCGTTTTATTTATTAATAGAGCAGTTTATTGAAAATGATGATTACTGAGGCGGGTGGGAGGCTTTTGCAACGCACTTAAGAAATCATAAATAAATTATATCACTAAAAATAAATTTGCATTGAATCAAGAAATTTATAGGTCCGAATACGGACGATACAACATTTTCTGCTGAAAAGTACATTTACTCTGTATAAATAAAATTTACTTGATTGAAGAAAATCATGTTATTTCCTTTTTTTTGTAGAAAAGAAAAATTTCCTAGCAAAATAAATAGTTTTTTGAAAATATGAAATTGAAAAGTATAACGATACAAAATTCCTCATTTGCAGCAAATGTTATTTCATCACCATAAAATAGTTGCGTAAATTGTGACTATTCTATGACTCATGAATATTAAGTATAGTTTATGAAGACCTCAAGTTTGATTAAATAATTGAAGAAAAGTAAATTAATTTTTAAAAACAGAGTACTGAAAAAAGACTATGTATGAAAAAAACTCTGCTACACGCCCATACTAAGTGTGATATTTTATTTATTTATGTTAAAGATAATCAAAGTTGTAGAATAATTTTGGTCTGATAACAAAAAATTATATTGATGCTTTCGAGAAATAAAAAAAAAACATTTCGCTTGCCTGTAAAATAATAATAATTGATTATTTATTTCATTAATAAATATTCATTGTATATCAAGATTCACGACAGTGAATCGTCGCCAAGTAAAAAAAACGTCAATATATTTTTTCAAAAGAACGGTAGTTATCGTAAAAAAAAATAACTTTTGAGTTTACATGTTTTGCATATTATGTAATCTGGATTTAACAGTTTCAGCAAACATATAAAATATATTATTTTCAGTGAATAGGCCGGTGTGATGGAATTCGTCATATGTTTTTCCGAAATTTTTTATTCACTGCTTATTGACATTTTTTAATTACATTTTTTTCAGATTTTTAGTTTAATCATGATAAGATGATTGAATTTTCATTTTTTTCAGAACCATTAAGAAGAGGGCAGAATATTTCAAGGAAATGAGTCTTTGTGTTGTCGTCGTAAAGTAAATAAATGACGAGGCTTTCACTGAGAAATGTGGAGGAGAAAAGTTCCCACTTTTAATGACACTGAACCGAGTCGTTAGAGCTGAATATTAATTTCTAAAATTAGCTATAAGAGTTCCTAATAAATGATTAGCGGATGACAGACAATAGCTTATAAATAATTGTAATTTGGAAATTATTTACCATATTAATCGTCAATCAAAACCCCTTTGAATAACTTTCATTCTGTTAGAAAAAAACATATTTAAAACTACTGTTCAAGACTGATTTTTACAATTCGTCAAATTTGAATACCTCCGATTCATGCTAACATGCGTAATATCCACAAAAATAAATGATGGTTGAACCTGACTTTATCTCTAGAGACTTTACGAGGTACAAAATAACAATCCTCGTCAGAATGAAATAAAAATAAGAAAAAATAAATGCCATTCTCTATTATCAAGTAATAATCGATTTAAGCGACACTAAAAAAATTTTATAATTATTTATTATAATTTATACACAATTTATGTAGAAGCAAAACTTTTTTTAGAGAGAAGAGACTGGTTAAATTTTAAAGTTGTTCCTAGACCCATTGAAATTGTTAGTGATTCGTGAATATAATTGATTAATTTCCTTAAGATCCAAGAATAACTCTTATTATACATTTTATTTGCATTATGTTTCTAAAGAATAAAAGCAATGAAAATAAATAAAAAACTTAATTAGGGCATTAACAATACCTAAGATAAAAATATAAAAGCCTAATTACATTATCGAACTGAAAATATTTATCTAATTACGCAATTACTCATTCTGAGTTAAACTTAATTTTTATTTTTAGGCCTTGACAAGATTCGAGATAAAAAATCTCGTCTGAGTGAAGGTAATTATTCTCCTTCACTCGGATGTTTAAAAAAGAGAATTAGGTTGCACAATTTTGATAAAACTGACCAAAAAGTTATATTCCTTAATATATTTTTCTGTCCATAACTATAACACAATTCCAGTAAAAAATGTATGATTTTCGATTGGTGTAACTACCCGCGTGAAAATAGGCTGCATGGCTCAATACTTGGTCATGGCTAGAATAAGGCTTCAATAAAGAATGGGTTGAGGATGGTTAATGTCCGCGAGCCACGGTTAAGC